>MU225477.1:271644-313056 GCA_018584345.1 Thuja plicata | reverse complement strand
AAGTATTGAGTAATATCATTGCCAATACCTGACAAGTGAAGCTTTATCCTGCTTTGCCATGAAGCAAAGTTGTCCTTGTTCAACTTGGGCACATCTCGTCTGTTCATCTTGTGATCTTTACTTAGGTTTTGAAACCTTCCTTCTAAGCACACAATCTCTAATACCAATTGTTAGTAATAACTGAGAGGGGGGGTGAATTTGTGACCTCAAAAATTTATCCTTTTAAACTTTAATCCACCAATTAATACTCCTCAGATTATTAAGTCTCTACAAGATGTATACCTTTGAAATACTTGGAATAAATAATTGTCTATCAGTTTACCTTAACTGTCCTTATTCTCCTTGATTACTGATAAGCAGTAAACTTATTTGCCGATACTCAGTAAATATGCAGAATATACCAATCAATCCAGAAATGCATATGTAGAATTTAAAATAATAAAGTAATAAACCATACACATATAACACAAGGATTTTAACATGGAAACCCTGTTAAGGGAAAAACCACTGGGACCAGTTACCCAAATTTTCACTCTTCTGAAGTGAGCCCTGTTAGGAGCCAACCCTGTTAAAGGTTACAAACACACGGTTAAGTGTGACCTTGTTAGAGGATTTTTATACATAGGTTGTCACTTAGTATCTGGCATCTATGCTACCATCCTTGAATCAGTCTCTTGACTGTCAATAGGCTTTATGCTAATCTTACTACCATCCTTGAATCAGCCTCCTTCTTAGACTGTCAATAGGCTTTAGGTAAGACCAATGCTACTATCATGATTCAACCTTCTGGTAATCTATTAGGATATACCTCAATTACAAAAAGACTATTAAGTTCTGCTCTGTTAAGAGATTTAATGCTTCAATGGTTAAACTGAAATAAAATGACTCGTTTCTAATGCAACTTTGAATTGCAGATATTTAGATCTATTTATGTACAATACCTTTCTGATCAATGTATCAATTTCATTCCTTTGTTCTTTATTCTTTCTGCTCTGTGATGTTGTGCTTTACTATGTGTCAGTGTCTGCAGAATTCTTTAGCTCTCCCTTAGCTTGATTGATCAAGACTGCATGAAGTTTAACCTTCATCAGTTTCTCTTTAGCATATTCTATCAATTCACTCTTGTGTGTATCTGATTGCTTGTGGAAATGAATTATGCTTGTCTCTTAAATAGACATGATATTCCTTAATTCTAGGTTCTTGATTCTTTATTCTTGGCATGAAAAACAATCCAACCAAATTGATTTATGGCTTTAACTCCTTATTTATCTCGTAGTTATCTTCTTGCCAACTATATAAAGCATCTTTAAATCAATTAATTAATGGTGGTTTGAATAAAACAAATAAAACAACCAGTTAATTCTATCCTTTAGCTCTACCAGCTAGATATTTTTTCATTTTCTGATCTCTCTATTCTGTCGGTCAATTCTATAGTTTGTCGTTGGTGACAACTGCCAGTTCCGTCGGTGCAGCTTCAGTTATCTTCAGGGTCTCCATACGTCAGGAATCATTGGATCTTTCTCATTAAGCAACATTTTTTTTAGCTCATCGGGCATCCTGTGATTCTACTTTGTCGAGCAACACTGTCTTCTGCTCATCGGGCATCACTGTGACTTTATCTCTGTCTTTACCGATGGTGTGCACTCTACCGGTGTAGTCTGTCACTTGGTGAATACTTGACTTTTATGCATTGCTGAAAGCATAAAATCTGTTCCATTGATTCTCTAAAGTCTTTGGCATGACCATACAGATGATATCAAGTTGACATCAATGACAATACAAACCATTAACTGATTTAATGTCTTGCATCATCTTCAACTTAATATTGTCAAACATTCAATCAGTTACATGTCATCAGGAGATCCCTTATCACAGTATGAGCGGGAGCCAGATCAGATCAAGGCTAGGATCACCACTTTAGAGGCCAAGATTACTACAATAGATGCCTTGCTTGTAGACACAGATGCACAACTTGAGTGGCTCAGGGAAAAGAGAGATACACAGGCTCCTACTGCAGTTCATCAAGGCTAGAGAGCTACATATTATTATTCTCTTTATCATGTAGCAGTGCCAGAGGGTCAGAGGGCACCATATTTTTCACGTTTGGCTCAATAGTCAGAGGGGGCCATGCCACCACCAGCAACTCCATTTGTACCACCTCCTACTCCTCCAAATCAGGGAGAGGGTGGAAGTCAAAGTTGATACTGTACTTTGCCACAATTTGTTGGGATCATTTTGTATATCTGGATCTTTATGGAGATCATTATTTTGTACCATGTTATTCATACATGTACATCTGATTTGTACTAATTCTCTGATATCCTTTTTGTGGACAGTTTCACAGTTTTGATCTTTTTCTATGATTTGATATATATCTGATGGAGATGTTCCTGATTCTGATATGTTCATGGGTTCTCTTTGCTTTTATAGATGTTTAGATGTGATGCAAATATGATTTATATCCTTGATCTCTTGATGAGTTAGATTTAGATGATGTCATCAATCATGCTCATTTTATTTATTACTGATATGTATGTGTTTCAAATGATACTAAGTGAATATGCAAATGAATATTTTTTGAAATTTTCTTATGCAAATACATGTATGGATGCACGTGGGATGTAAAATTTAAATGCAATGCTTTGAATGCTTTGTTTTTATATTTTCCTCTTTCCCCTTTTATGAATGCAAAATGTATGTCATGGATGTGCAATGACATTGATATCAGTAATATTAGATTATGTAATTAACTTGGATGAATGAAAGTAGAAATCATTTTGAGCTCAAATCCCTTATACTATTTTTTTTCTGTTGTTTAAAAATGAATCATGCAATCTCTAAAATGAGTCTGCATGCAGACTCTTAGGACTGTCACTGATTTGTAGATATTGTAGCATTTTATCATCATTGGGTGCTTTTCAGAATGGATACCACTTGATAGTACAACAATCACTAATACCCACTGAAACTATGAAAGTATGAATACTATGTTTATTGGATGCAATGTTGGAAATAAACTTATGCATCAAGGCATAAAAATCAGGATAACAAGTTAGTCACCTTCCTTTTATTATATCAGATTCTATGTAAGTGTAATGCAAGATATGTGACCCGTAATGACCTTGAAAATTTGTATCCTTGGGTACATCATGTAGGGTACACCATAGTGAGAATATGATTTAGAAAATAGACAAGTAAATTATTTCAACCTCACCATAGTTTACACATAACAAAGATTGAGATATATGCGGCTATTCACTCATGTTGGCAGCTCTTACCATAAACATTCAAGTTAGGTGAAATTTATAGGATCATTTGGATCAATCACCATATGTAGAAAACAAAGAAAATATTATGCCCCCTATCCTTGCAACTCTTTGTCTTTGAATAGACGTCATGGAGTAACTCAAAAGACATAACAATCACCAATTTGAGAGTCAATCAAAGAAAACTTATAACTACTTATATGCCCCTAGTTAAAGCATCATCGGAACATAAAAGAGTCATAATCAAACCAAGATCAAATTGTGTGCTTAAGTAGTATTGAGACATACTATTAATTTATTTTTCAAGCGTAGTAGAGATTCATTAATCAAAATTTGGAATGTAAGAAATGTGTTTTCCTATGTGAGTGCATGTGAAAGTAATCGTTTCATTAATTGCAATCCATGTAATGTCTAAGAAACATTGTGTAAAGTGTTAAAAAACACTAGTTCATTTTAAGTTCTTGGACGTCAAGTGTTTGAGAAACACTAGTGTGATGTTTGTTACCATTTGGGAGAGGTGAACCATCCTGGACAAGACACTCAGGAAAACCTAGCAGACATGAACCGATCATGCTAGCAAAGATGCCCCCAGTGCAAAATGACTATTCCTAAGATGCAGATGCAGACAAATCCCAACCAAGGATAGGACATGTGTAAGGAATCAAAGTCATCAAATAGCATAGGTGTAAGATACAAAGTTTAGGGTTGCCAGTGTATTGATAGATAGAGCACGGAGTTAGAGTGACACCTGTTTGCACAGTTTTCACCACTCGGCAAAGCTTCTCCTTTTTGCTACCAAGATACCTATGTTACCAGGTTTTCATCAAGGCACTTTTCTCTTTTTTCAATTTTTTTTCTATTTTTGAATATTTTTATTATTATCAAGGTGCCTGTTTTCCAAGTTTTCACCAAGGATACCTTTCTTCTGGACTTTTTCCACTATTTTTGAATTTCTTCAAGATCAATTTTATGATTTTTTTGGTATTTTCTTAGATTTGCACTACACAGGCTCTGCTAGCCAGATATTCAAGTGTAGAACCACTTTAAATGTAGAGTATTAATGGGATCTGGGAGAACATCTCTCTCAGGCATAGCCAGCTGATAAGCTCCAATCCCAAAAGTTGCAGTAATGACATAGGGTCCCAACCAGTTAGGTTCAAACTTTCCTTTTTATTCTTTGTTAGGCCGGTTCTTAGGATTCTCTTTCAAAATGAGATCCCCCACTTGAAAGTGTCATGGTTTGACCTTTTTTATTTTACCCTTTTGACATGTGTGTTTGGTATACTTTCAGATGATCGAACGCTTGTTGCCTGCGCTCATCAAGTAAATCTAAATAATTTACCCTATCAATGCGGTATTGCTCATCAGTAACAAGACCTTGTAAAGATACCCACAAAGATGGGATTTCAACCTCAATAGCTAGTACTGCTTTTGTGCCATACACTAAGGCAAATGGTGTGGCTCCAGTTGGTGTTCTAATGCTTGTTCTATAGGCCCAAAGTGCAAGATTTAATTGTAAATGCAAGTCTCTGCCATACTTACTCACAATTCTCTGTAGAATATTGAGAATAATCTTGTTAGATGCCTCAGCCTATCCATTACCTTGAGGATAATAGATTGAGAAACAATGTTGAGAGATGTGAAACTGTGTGCAAAGGTCTTTGATGTCTTGGTTTTTAAATTGACCCCCATTGTCTATTACAATTGAAGAGGGTATCCCATATCTACAAATAATGTAGTTCAAGATGAACATTGTCACATGTTTGCTAGTGGCTTTGATCAGAGGCACGACTTCTACCCACTTTGTGAAATACTCAATGGTCGTAATGATGTACTTGTGTCCACTTGAAGAATTAGGATATATTTGTCCAACCAAGTCAAAGGTTCATTGTTGAAATGGCCAATGTGTTATGAAGGGGATGAGTTCTTTGGTAGGAGCATGGATGAGGTTTCCATGTGTTTGGAATTTATGACATGTCTTTGAAAATTGAATAGCATCTTTCTCCATTGTGGGCCAGTAATAGCCTACTCTAAGTAGTTTCTTAGCTAGTGAAAATCCATTTGAGTGTGATCCACATACACCTTTGTGGACTTATTTTAATGCGTGATCCGACTCTTCTTATTATAAACACCTAAGAAGTGTACCATCAAGACCTCATCTATATAATTTATTAGTAATGAGAACATAACGCGATGTTTTCCTAATCAAGGCTCTTTTTTTCATTTCTGGATAGATCATTGGGAATAGTTTGGTTAGTTAGGTAATCAATGATATTAGCATACCAAGATTGGTCTTGGGCGTTCAAAGCACAAATTACTTGGTATTCAGGGGTATCAAAGGCTGGGTGGGATAATTATTCAACCAAGAAGTCATAGAGGAATTGATGTTCCTCCAATTGTAACATGGATGCTAGTGTAGCCATAGCATCTGCAGCTTTATTCTCTGTTCTGGGTACTTGTTGGAATGTGACGAAGACAAAGTACTTCTTTAAGTCATCAACCAGTTTCTTGTAGGGCATCAACTTCTCATCTTTGTTCTGGTAATCTCCATTTACTTGATTGATAATGAGCTGGGAGTCACCATACACATGTAAATCTACAATCTTCCATTCCATAGCAAGTTTAAGACCATTGACCAATGCTTCATATTCAGAAATGTTATTTGTGCATAGAAACATCAATTTATAGGACTTGGGTATTTTTTAGCCTTGAGGAGTTATGAATAGAACCCCCACCCCAGAGCCTTGTTGCGTGAAAGAACCATCAAAGTACATTTTCCATGGATACTTAGTTAGATGCATAATTTTCTCATCAGGGAACTCAATTCTCAAAGGTTCACCATCTTGGAGTGGTGAGTCAGCTAATTGATCAGCAAGGACTTGTCCTTTAATAGCTCTTTTGTCCACATACTCAATGTCAAATTTGCTTAGAATCAGGACCCACTTTGCTAACCTTCCTATTAATGTTGTCTTTCTTAAGAGGTATTTCAATGGATCTATCTTTGAAATGAGCTTTACTGTATGTGATAGCATATAATGTCTCAATTTTTGTGATGTGAAGACAACTGGTAAGCAAGCTTTTTCAATAATGTTGTAATTGAGTTCATAGGATACTAGTATTCTACTAATGTAGTAGGTTGATCTTTCCTTTTTAGTTTTATCCTCTTGTGCCAGTAATACCCCTAATGATGTAGTTGTAGCTGAAATATATAGGAGTAATGGATTTCCATGAATGGGTGCCATAAGAATAGAAGGAGTAGCTAGGTACTCTTTTAATTCTTTGAAGTTGGATTCACAATGTTCATCCCATTTGAAGGTGACACCTTTATGCAGTAATTTGGTAAAGGGTTGTGCTATGTCTACAAGTTGTGACATAAACCTCCTAATTGACTGGAGCCTCCCTTGTAATGTCCTCATTTGGATAATGTTGCATGGATGAGTCATTTCTAGTATAGCTTTGAATTTGCTAGGGTCTACCTCAATTCCTTTTGCTAAAACAATAAACCCTAAGAGATTTCTTGATTGGACTCCAAAGGCACATTTCTTTGGATTGAACCTGAGTTGAAATTGCTCCATACAATCCAATATCTTCCTTAAGTCATCAATATGAGTATTCCTTTCTTTTGATTTAGCTAAGGTATCATCCATGTAATCCTTCATGTTTTTATGCATCATATCATGGAATACAGTGGTCATATCCCTTTGGTATGTAGCACCCGCATTATTTAACCCAAATGGCATAATGTTCTAGCAAAAGGTTCCCCAGGTGCATGTAAATACAGTCTTCTCTTAATCTTCAGGAGCAATTTTAATCTGGTTATAGCCTGAGAAACCATCCATTAATGAGTACATATGATAGCCCACTGTGAGATCTATGATCATATCAATGTTAGGCACTGGAAAATCATCTTTAGGACATGCTTTGTTTAAGTCTCTAAATTTTGTATAGATCCTGATAGATTTATCTGATTTAGATACTGGGACCACATTAGAAATCCATCTTGCGTAAGCAATGACTCTGATGAATCCAGCTTTTAATAATTTTTCTAGCTCTGCTTTTACCAGTAATGCAACATGAGCATGCATCTTTCTTAGTTTTTGTTTCACGGGTTTGATCCCAGGAGCTATAGATAAATGGTGCATTATTAATTTAGGATCCAGCCCAGGCATATATGTGTAAGACCATGCAAAGTTGATCTTTTTCTCTTTCAGGAAATTAGTGAATTGTATCTTCACCTCATCTAACAAAGATTGTGCTAGGTGAATAATTTGAAGAACTTCAGCTATGCCCAAGTTAACTGGTTATGTTGTTTCTATCAAAACTGAGGATCTTTCTTGAAAGTGTTCAAGGAGGATATCAAGAATCTCATCTTTTGGCACCTCGAAGAGGTTTTCACCATCAGATACATATTTTATTTTTACTATTTTAGAATCTGACACTGCCACAACATGGTTTTCACTGTTAGTTATGTTCTTCTTTTTATTTTTCAATTTGTGACTGAGAAACTTGATATCCTCCTATGACATGCTCACGCTTCTTGCATTGGAAGAAGGGTAAGGTTCACAAGCATTTAGATAGAAATCCAAAGTGTAGTCATTAGGGAAGTCTAGGATAGGAATAGGATCTGTATTATTTCAATCAATTAGGCCTGGGTTTATTAAAGACAAGGAGTCAGATTTTCGAAAGGACAACATCGTGTCAGCGTCAAGACTATTAACTGACATGACATGTTATGTTAAGTCTATTTCTTCAATGTTTAGATCAATAAGAGTCAGATTGTCATTATTGAAGCCATTATTAATTATATGTGGACCAAACTCTAGTGAATCCTCAGTGGAACTTTTGTCTTCATCTCTCTGTAGAAGGAGGCTCCTAGCTTGTAGCCTCTGAATTTCTTCTAGGTCTAGGAAAATACCAGTTTCTTCATCAATGAGTTGAGGAAGGAATACCTCCTCTACTTTGGCAATATCAAAATTGTTAGGAGTGGTGTTATAATGCTCTCTATACTCTGATGGAGCTGAAAACATGTGAATCACATCTATTTCAATATCCTCTATGGTGACAGACAGATCCTCCCACTCATAATCATGGTAGTCTATTATTTCATCATCAGACTTGTTTAAGAATTCAATAATAGTTACCTGATGTACTCTATTAGCTCCTTGCAGATCAAAGTGTGGTAAATCTAGGACATGTGTGATTTTCACCAACTAACCCCAATTAGGATGTGAATTCTTTGGTTGGGGTGTGTCTTTAGTAGTTGTTGTTATCAATGGCACCACTGGAGTGTCTTCGGTTGTTTCTTCTACCTCTTGAATAGTAGATTGTGTTAACAAAGGGATATGGGTGTCTTGTGGTGTCTCAAAGCTTGGAACATATCTTTCTCCTTGATATTCAGGATACTCTGTACCAATATGTAATAATCTTTCATAGGATCATTTTTCTAATTCTATTTCTTCTTCTTTATCACTGCCTTCATCAAAGATCAAACTTCCTTTGGAAGTAGGGTCTTCAGATTTATTATTAAAACCTAGCCCTATTTTATCTTTGGTATCCCTGAATTCCATGTGTACAGGTTCAATAAGTCATTTTTATTTGTCGTCTAAAGTTCCTTTTCCTTTATATCCTATTTGTTTGAGGAGATCATATCCTTTACCATAATTTTCTGAGGATATTTACACATGTTTTACCTCTTTTTCCTTTGGTTCCCCCTGGTAAAGCTAGGCCAAGTCTGCTTGTTCTTTGTTTTCATCCCCCTGAGAGTTATATACTTTAACCATACCAATTGCTTTGTGAATTTTAGGATTTTTAGATGTAGCGGGTGTGAAAGATGGAGAAGCTTTCCCATAGGATCTTGGCGACACTGGAATTTCTGTCAATGATGAGATCATGTCCAGCTTGTATTCTCCCATACTTGTTTCTTCAAGTTTTAAGGTCTTTCCAAATATTTTCATAGCCATGTCTTTGTTAGTCTCAGGTACAATTTCTTTCGGAGCTTCCTTGTTATAAGGGACCATACTTCCTACCTTAACATTGTTGCAAGTATAACTAGCATCTGTAAGAATTGTCACTTCCACCCCATTATATGGGAATTTGATACACTAGTGGTAAGTAGATGGTACTTCTTGTATTTCATGGATCCAAGGTCTTCCTAAGAGTATGTTTTAAGCCAAGGGTAAATCTAGAACTTGACATATGACATTTCTTTCAACTGGTCCTATTCTGATGGGTAGAACAATGAGACCTTTATAGTATCTCTCTTCTTCATCATCAGCTTTGATAGTGATATTGCTTCTTGAATCAATGATTTGTTTTGAAAGATCCAAATTATTTATTATATTCAGTAAAAATGTTCAACCATGTGCCTCCATCTATCAATACACGTCTAACACGGGATTTGTGAATCAGGACTTCAATATGAAGGGGTTGATTATGTGGATGTGTCAATGATTTATCATCTTCTTCTAAAAAAGAGAGGTAATGTGGTGCTGAGATGTGATTAACCATTGCTTGGAATTTGTCTATGTCAATGTACTTTGGCATATTTTCTGCATGCAGGGCTTGTTCAATAATTTCCCTATGCACTGAGGAGATTTTAAGTAACTCAAAAATGGAATTTTGAGCAGAGGTCCATTGCAATTGACCCACCAAGTTATACTTCATTGTGGGAAAATTAACTTTTTGTCTTGTTGCCCCTTTTGGGAATAGTGACGATGGGTACCTTGGAAGTTGTTGCTGGTTTTGATGTGGAATTAGGTCATTTGATCATGACTTGTGCTTGACTTCAGGTTACTGCATTTGATTGGGAAGATGTGTCTTGAACACCTTTGATAGTGACCACATTAATTAATTCATTTTTAATGTCTATCATATTTATCACATTATCATTATTAGTGTAGGCATAATTTACTTCATTTCCTTTTCCTTTAGATGCTTCCCCTTTCTCATAATTAGGGAATGGCTTGTTAAATTCCGTATGGCCTTCATTAGTGGTGTGCCCCTCCACTTTGATCTTACCTCCTTCAATAAGTTCTTGTATAACATGTTTGAGTTTAAGACAGTTATTAGTCTTATGTCCTTTGTTCTTGTGAAAGACACAATAAGAATTGTCATCCCACCATCTTGGTTTGACTTCTGGTTCCCATGGTTTTGAATCTAGGATCGTGAGAACTTTGTTGTCTAAGAGTGTTTTTAAAACAGTCTCAAGAGGTTATCCCAAAGGAGTAAATGTTCTTTGGGGTTTGGAAGTCCATGGTCGACCCTTGTTGTTCTCATTGTTTTCTTTAGGTATGGAGGTTGTTACCTTGGCATCTTTACTTTCTTGCATGCTATTCATCAGATTGAACACTATTGGTTTAGGATGAGCATTAGATGCGTCTACCACTTCATCATTAACAATATTCTTGTTTTGTTTCCACCATTTATTTTTGTTGGAGTTGGTAGATTTGTTATCACTTTGGAGAGTGATTTCTCCCTTTTTAACCATGACTTCTTCAATACGGATGGCATTCTTGATCATCATGTCAAAGCTAGGGGAATCTTGCATTTTTAAAGCATATTTTAACTCAGGTATCAAGTTATTAACAAAGATTTCAATATTTTCAGATTCGGGAATAGCTCTTGAATATCTTGCGAAGATTTTCCTCCACCTTTGTAGAAAGTGTGTAAAGGATTCTCTCGTTCTTTGTTTAGTGTTACATAGATCCATCATAGTTACATCATGTTGTATATTATAGGAGTAATGTTGGATAAACTGTTGAATTAACTCCTCAATTTTTTTTACCTTAGGTGTAAGCTTTGAGAACTACTCCATGGCGTTCCCACCTAGGTTTCCTGGAAATAGCCTCATTAGGTATGTAGGTTCATGCATGTACTCTATGCTTAGAACACAAAACTCTCTCACATGGTCATGTGGATCAATCTCTCCTATATACTTGTCATATTTTGGCCTATCCATGTTGGGAGGAAATGGAACCATATTAATACTCTTATCAAAAGGGAATGGACAAATGGAGTCCAAAGAGTATTTTGTCTTGGGTTTAACCTTCTCTTGTTTAAGATTTGCAAGTTTAGTTTGCATCAAGGTTAGTTGTTTGGAGAGAATAGAGATAGGAGTTGACACCTCCTTTTCCTTGATTTGTTCAACATCATAATCTTTAGGCAATTTTACTCCAGTGGATGCTAGATGGAGAAAGTATTTATCTTTGTCTTCGTCAATTATCTTTTCCAATGTTTTTTGAAATTTTTTACTTTGTTTGAGTTTATTGTATTATTCTTTAGTAATGTCTTCCTCACTGTCTGAACCAAACAAAGGATGCTCAATATTTTTTTCTTCTTCACCATCACTATCTTCACATTTTTGGTTTTCGTCATTGTCCTATTCCTCAAAAGCCTTACTCCATTCGTGAGTGGGTCTTTCCATTTCTAGGGAGTCTAAATCAAATAGGGAACTGTGAGATGTTTCTCCTTGTTGAAAGTTTAGTGATCTTGGAGGTACTTCTGATTCTTGAGAAATGTACTTGTTGCGTCTTGTGTTAATCATGTATTTGTATCTCAACTTTATCAAAGTTTCTTGATAGTCTAGTAGAGTCTCAAATCGTCCAAGTGAGTGTGTCTAGGTAGAAGTATTGTTTGTGTTTTGGTGGAAGTAAATCATTCCGGCATCAAAGGGTTAGAATGCCCTATTAGTAAGCTAGGAATCAAGTTGTTTTGAAAAGTAAATTGACCACACGTATTGAGACAGATTGTGAGAGACCGACAGGACATGCAAGGTGAACCTTAAAAATAAAAAAAAAGTTTTTGACACAGCAACAATGAGACCAGAAAAAGAAATAGGGACAGACTAAAGAGCCAAAAGGGTATCCAAATAATCTATTTTTATCTAAGAGGAAACTATGCAAGTGCCCACTATCCTAGATGCGACACTCTGTATGTGAGCTTTTGCAAAACCAGATGTGATCCTAAGTATACTGGATGCAATCTTTCTCCCTAAAAGTGATGCAGGATTTACCAGTTGTGATCTTGCACACTGCATGTGAGCTTGCACAACCAGATGTGAGCCAGGATTGACCAAAAATGACTATTTGCTGCTCTAGAAATTTGGTGTCTAATTTGTCTTGAAGTTCATGCAAATTTATCTGATAATAGGTTGTTTTTGTGTCTTTCCAGTGAGTGAAAAATATGGTATGTAGCCAAAGGATTGAATCTTGTTTCTTGTTTGAATGATTTATCTTGTTAATGAACTTTTAGACACATCAAGCATTCTTGCATTGTTAGGAGTGAACAAACATATTCTTACGCCCTATTTTCTAGGTAGAGGATGAAAATCCTTGCTCGTAGACTTAGGTACACACTCAAATGCTAATAAGAATATGGCCATCACCAAGCACGCAATAGCTCCAGTCATGATGCCATATTAGCCGACTCCAAATGCAAGTGAGGGCACGATATGACAAGTGTCTTGGGGCAATTAATTTTTGTCTTGCACAAGGATTATCACCCTTTTGGGGATGAATCGGGTAGTTTAACTACAAAGTTTGTTGTTTATGATGGGGAAATCTGTTCGAAACCATCTCCCATATAATTGCACAAGGAAAAATTGAGGCGTATAGTGCTATGAGTACTCAAATGGGTGTAGTCTCGCAAGCAAGATTCAAGTGGCTCCGCTCTACACATACCCAAGCATGTTCAAAGGAATGATGTCAAAATTCTAAGAACAAAACTAATTTCATCTTCTGAGGCTTTGGCCTACAAGGAAGCAATTATTTATAGTGAGTTGGAAGGGTTGGCATAAAACCTATCCTCACTTGGATCGTTCTCGAGAGATTTTTTCCTCAACCAGAAGGCCCTCTAAAGTTTAATAAATATACAAAGGATTGGCGAGCTTAGAATTTCAAGTTTTTTTATTCTTCAAAATAAGAAGAGCATACTTTCCTAGTCCATATCATTTTCTCCCAAAACACTTCAAGCAAAGATCCTAAGTTTAATGAAAGCATAAATACTTGAAAGCAAAGTTGGTTTTGTTCAATTTCCCCAAAGTTAGGTGATTTTCTTGTCCAATTACTATCCAAAATTTTAGACAATGAAGTTTGCTTGTTCAATTAACCGCAATGTTAAATGATTTGTGTTGTCCAATTTCAATTCCAAAGGGAATTATACGATGTAACTTGTTCAATTATCCCACAAGATTAGTGATTTTCTTTGTTCAATTACAATATCCCAAAATGAATTAAACGGTGAGTTTGTTGACCTTGTCCATTTATCTCCAGATTCCTTCACAAGTATTAAACCAACTTTTGATTTTTTGATTTTCCTTAAAGAAAAAGAGCATTGTAATGTGGTTGATTTAACAAATAATTATAAAATGTGTTAAGTGTATAAAACCATGAATAAGGGAAACAAGTTAATCTATTTAAAACACCTGCAAACAACAAGTTAGCAACTTCATTTCATCTTTGTGAGAAAAGGGCTCTTGACAGAAATCTGCAAACAAGAATTAGACTATTTAAAAGTTAAACATAGAAGATACGCAAAGATTAGTGGTTAGTTTTTGTCAAAATGAAACTTTGAAAACCAGATGCGATCCTAGATTTCTTGAATACGACCTTGTTTCCTAGATGCAATGAAATACCCCAAAAGCAATGAAATGAAAACCAGATGCCAGCCTTTACCAGAAATGACTCAGGATTTCTGGGATGCGAGCCTAGATTCTATGATGCGAGGACGTATTATGGATGTGAGCCTTTACCACCAAAAATGACTTTGTACCTAAAACCTGTGAAGATAAATTAGTGAAAAATGGATGCAAAATTAGGCAAACTCTAAAATTTGAGCCCCACAGTGGGTGCCAAAAATATGTGTTAATTTGTGTACCTGTTATCTGCAACATGACACTTCAATAAATCATTGCATTAGTGAAAACATGGGTTAGCAAAAGTGTATCAAATCACTAATATTAACCTATTTCTTCCTATTTAGGAGGTGTGTGAAAAATGACATAATAGCCCTCAAATTATGCATTTATCAGTGACATATACAACCTAGAATGAAAGATTCAAATGAAACTAAATAAGATATTCAAGAAACATGCATTCTAGCTCTTTAAAAATGGAGATTATAACAATGCATAATAATAGAACTAAGAAGAAATATAACTCTATCATAATCTCAATAGCATAACAATGCTTACAACACTTCAAAATTAAGGGTCATTTGAGCTTAAAACTCATCCTATTTATAGAGGAAATTGAGGGTGAGAGGAGAGAGGAATCCATTAATAGAGGTGTAAGAGCATTAATGGTGGATGTAAGAGGCATTAATGAGGGGAGAATTAATGAGACATGGGTGAAGGGAATATGCATTTATGAGATCATTTAAGAGGCATGGTGAGGGTGCAAGTCCAAGATTGGGAAAGTGGACTTTGAGGGAGGGGAGCTTGAGAAAGTTGACTTTCTCAAGTGAGTTGAATTCCTAATCACAAAATTAGGAATGTGACATCATTAGGAAGGGGATTAAGATTAGGATTAGCCTTAGCATGGGGGGAATAGGTTGGGATTAGTTTGAACCCAGGGTTAAGGTAGTTGAGGTAGGTTAGGTTTAGAGGGAGTATTAATGAAATGAATTAAATTTAATATATTCATTCAAAAATAGGGAAATTAATTATTTAATCTTTTGATTGCTTTTGATAATTAATTAGGACTATAGCCAATTAATTAGATTAATTTAGGCTAGAGGATAGTATTTCCTTTTGCAAGTGAGGAGGTATAATTTATGATTTATTTAATTCCTTTGTAATTACTTTAGCCATGTTTTTGAAATTGATTTGAATTGTTTTGGCTAAGGTAATTAATGTAATTTAGTGGTAAGGATCACTTAGGAGATTAAATATGATTTTAAAATGAATTATGCCAATCGATTGAAGAGTTGTCTTACATAATTGGGGGTATGATCACACTTAGGGAAAATAGGGTCTATAGTTAGAGCAGACCAAATTAGGGTGTTTACACTTATCACATGGAATTTTCTCATTTCAATCTGGTCTTTGTCTATTCCAATCCAATCTACCTATGGGAGTGCATGTTGTTTGATTTATTCATACTGAGGATCTATTAAACTATTTTCTTCTTCTTTTGCACCACTGGTATCCATTTTCAAACCCAATGTAATATTTTTTGTAAGGAGAATCTGCTCCAAAGTCTTCTTCTTACCTCCTTTTCATCTGGTAAATCCTCCCAAAAGTCCTCCATGTGTGGTATAGGTATAAATTGGTGTCCTAAGTTCAAATTGTCTCTGCCAAATCCATTATTATCAAATTTTGGCTTGGCTTTATAATATTTAAAGTTAAACTTTATCAAATCAACTCCCAAATTTAGGGCATCCGAAATAGATTTGCATATACAGAGTCCTATTTCAATAGGAAAAGATATCCCTTGGTCATCTTTTGGAAATAGGAAAAGATATCCCTTGGTCATCTTTTGGCATAATTTCTTACTTACATGAACCAAATACCTACATAACTCAACCAATACAAAACAATCTAATGCATATCGAGGTAGCTTTGATGGTTCACCTTTGAACCCTCCAACTCTAATCTAGGTAAAGTGTGGAAATTGAATGAAGAAGCTACCATAAACACTTACTAGTTGTATTTACTCTTCATACATTCTCTAGACACCCTATCAATTCATGAATCAATCTACCAGTAAAAACATCATTAACTCTCCTATAGTTCTCATGTTATCTTTCTTTTTGTAGGTGAGGATAATATTTGTAAATTTTGATATTTTCTATCCAGGGCTCATGAGGTATACTCAACCAATCTCTAGTATAGGAGAGGAAGTAAAAGAGATATGGGGACATAAATAAATCTCTATGACCTAGATGACCAATATTCAATTGATCATGAAGAGCTTTGGCTATCACTTCTCTCCAATGTAGGTATTGTGTTCCTTGCAGAATTTTGGATGAAGAAGTACATCCAGTATTGAAAATGATAGGCTTGGTTAGTTCCCCTAACCCTATGCAATAACACAATCAAGTCTCTTACATACACCTTCATTTTTTCTCTAGTTAGAGGCTTGGGTAACCTCGAACCACCCTTTTGGAATTTCAGAAACCAAATTCTAGCTATAACACTTATGTATTGTGATTTCTTCTCAGTGAAATGGCCCAACGATAATGAAGGGATAAAGTCTGAATATGCCTCTTTCTCCAGAGTCCTCATGATGGACATGATGGTTTCTATATTAATTGACAAAAAAATTTCTTTGTTATCCTTTCTAATGCACTGGTGACAGGAATCATATCTATTCATGCATTTGGGAACTAGCTCAGGGCATATTATGGATAGGGGAAAATATGCAACTTCCACAAGGCCACTTTCTACTATTTCTTTCATAAAAGGTATTTTTGCAAGATTACAAACTCTTTCCCTAAAATCCTTTAAATCATAATGTGCAAGGAATGTGTCCCCAAGCTCAGGAGATGAACAAACAAGACTAGATGCATTCTCAAAAATTTGATAGGCAGTCTTCATGGCAATAATTCTACTAAATTGAATAAATAGTTGAATTTCACAAACAAGTACTACCAAATCAGTGATAGAGATAGGAATATAAATACTCACCTTCACTAACTCAAAATTCATGCAATTCTAGAACCAGATAAACCCTCTTTACCTCCTGCTCACTCTCCATTGCTTTCCAAATTGGTATCTTTTTAGTCATTAGATGAGCTTTTAATTACTACTTAAGAGCATAAAATCTCAAAGGGTAATTACTAAATCTACTTTCTTGTGTCAAATTAATGCATGAAGACACTTCCCCCAATGTGATCATTTATTACTTGTCACATCACCATGCAATATTATCATATAATGATTAATTTTCCCCTTTTTAGAAACTTTTTAAAATGCATATTCTCAAGATGCCCCAAATATTCCCTTTTCCGCTGGCTAGTTCCCTTTCAAACCACCCAATTTTTTCATTTATGTTTAAATGAGGTATCTCCAAACCAATTGAACCAAATTAACCTTGGAAAAATAAGTTCAACAAGTTTGAGTTCATCCTACTTGTTGATTTCAATTTGAAGATCAAGATTAACCAAGAAAGAGGGGACGTGGACTGATGCGATAGTTTGACAAGACTGTCAATGGTTGAACCATGAACCCATCGAACCCATTGAACTCAAGTTCAATCAGTTTGAAAACTTATCTCCAACAGACTTGGACACTGAAAACAAAAAGGCTTAGACGCATTGTACAACTATTGAACCCATTAAACTGGGTGAACTCAAAGAACTTCTGAAAATGTTCAAGCCCGAAGTTCAATTTTTTTGCTCTATCATCGAGCCGCAAGATTTTTAAAGGAGAAATAATATTCAAAGGGGCCTGATATTTCCATAAAGGGTAATTTGGCTTCAATTTTTACCAAAAAAAGCTACACAAAGTTGAAATAGGGGTAAACATTGGGGTTGAGGTAACACATTACTAGAGAGTGGCATCATTATGAGTTAGACTCATGTTGTGATCAATCCAGTATGATTCTTATCTATGAATCATACTTGTATGTGCATGATTATTTGTCCAAAAATGATCAATAATAGGCTTTGACAAAGGGTTTGGTTTTTCAAGTAACAAGTGTAAGTTTTTCTTTTGCATGTTGTCTTTAAGCATTTTTTTTCTCCGAGGATTACAACATGTCAACATTAAATTCACCTACAATATAAATAAGAGATTCAGGGGATAGAAATGACATTTCCTCATCAACAATGTGTAAGATATTTGTGATTGTTGCAATCGGGCTCAGATAGATATTACAAATGTAAAGTGTTATGTTAGTAAAAATCAAAGAAAGAAAAATTGCTTCAACATTTTCAAGCATTAGGGGCCTTTGATATTATACTTGAATGTGTTTTTTAGTGAAAGTCATTATACCATGGACGTAATTCATTGCAAAATAGTTGTAATTTGGGAATGCATTGTTTTTCATAAATATTTCCAAGTGTGTATTGTGTGTGTGGTAAATCTTTTATCAAATCTAAAACCAAACACTTAAATAAACCATAACATCAAGAGGGTTTAGCATCAAAACAAGAATCAAAGCATTGTGTAAACACCCTTGAAATTGGTCTATTGCTTATTAGTTGACGCGAGTGTGATTCTCATGGATACCCATCAGATTGGACATGGAGAATTAGTGACTTGACTACCCCAAAATGGAAGATTCAATGAGAGAATGCGCAAGCTGCATATAATTGCATACTTTTCTCTCAAAAAGATTTAAAAATGAAATGCATGATCTAGGAAGCTAAATGCATAGTAACCATAAAGAGTGAAGCTAAAATGAAAGTGTAAGCTACCAAGGATATGAGAAATGCATCTACCATTAAGTGATAAAAGAAACTAAGATGTCAGTAAGATTAAGAAATGAGAAAAGGAAGCTATCCCTTTTATAGGAAATTCCAAGAGTTGGACAGTTGAGATTCAATTGGGAAGAGTGGTTAAGATGCAAATTCCCTCAATCCATGTGTGCTTAATCCGAGTGAAGTGCGTCTAATTGGTCAACTTTGTGGAGGATGAGACAAATTTGGTATTTTCCCTTTTTATTTATTTTATTTTATTTTCAATGTGCTCACACATGTGTGAGAATGTGTGAATGGGTTGATTTGATTTAAAAGGTACTTTAGAAATTTTTGATTTATCCCAATGTTTTAAGAAAATAAGTGATGTAGGTTCTAATTAATAATTTGATTCAACAATTCAGATTTAATTATGATGGAAAATTTTACTAAATGCTTCCATAACCAGGGTCTAGCAATGAATGCCTTTGATTTAAGATCTATCAGGGCTAATTAATAGAGTTAGGGATTATAGGTTTTACTAGACCATTTTTAGGTGGTTACATTTTCCCCTCTTTGAATTTATGTGCGAGCAGTAGGTTGATTCAAAGAAATTTTGATGAAAGATCAAGAAATAGCTTGATGTGAAGTGATGAAACTATCTCATGGATCAGAACCAATTCAGAACTTGATTGAACGAAGACCGATTGAAATTTGAAGATATCAGCTCCTGACTTGATTGAGCAAAGACTGATAGAGAGACCTGAAAATATCAGCTTTAGGCTTGACTGAGCGAAGACTGATAGAAGAGTTTGAGCATTCAGCTTGATGTGAAGCAATCAAATTGGATGTCTTTCTTCTAAATAGATTTCTCGATTTTGGATTGGTTTGAATGATGAATCAACTTGATATGGTGTGATGAGACTGATTTTCATTTGATTACTTTGCTTGGGATGATTGACTTGATATGGCTCTTAATGAAGCCAATTACTTGGTTGAGAGGTATTATCATATTGATGTGGTGCGATGAATTTTATATGCTCGTAGAGATCCAAGCGACTTAATTTGAAGTGATGAAATCACTTGGAGAGATTTTGGTTTGATGCAGAGCCTCTAGAGATTAAACTTGTTGATGTGAATCAAATTATTGATGTAATGGTGTTGCCTCCTTGGGATCAAAATCAAAATGAGGTGAGGAGCCAGAAGCCCGATAGATTAAAAAGAATTGAGGTAATTAGGTGCGAGCGTAATTTGAGGTCTAGTTGACCAATGTTGACCAAGAGTTAACGTGGGTTGATCAAGGTTGAAATTTTGGATTGAAGTGGGGAGTGCTTGATAGAAAGTGTCAACAATCAACTGCATTTGAGAAAATAGGTTAATCTATATTTTTTACTATCAAAATGTGACCAAATTTCAATTTTTGTCCCAAAAATGGATTCAGAGTCGTCTAATTAGGCAAGAGTGAAATTATCACGTCCATCTAAGCATTTTCAAAAATTAGCTCAAAACCTATATAAGGCCTAGAGGGGTCATTTTCAAATCATTTTCACTGTCAAGTTTAAAATTTGAGAAGCCTTCTCTTAGCAAAAATGGTGGTTCCAGTGGCAAAGCATTGATTCGAGTGTACGTTGAGGCACAGACGGCCGCCGAACTACCCGCCTCTAGTAAGTAACTAAAAAACTTGACCTTTGCATCTAATTTTTTTAGTTTTTGGTGAATTTTTTCATGTTTTCAACATTTCTAGTTGTAGGGTCCTGGTTTTTCGTACGGGCCGGTGAGAGGGCTCGTACAAAAAACTAGCAAAAAATATTTAATCATATCAGCCCATAGGAATTGTCATCTAGGAGTTACCCACTAGTCGCACGAGCACCTTCAACCAAGCCCATCATGTCATATGACCTTGTTAGTTTTTTCATATGAGGCTATTTTCTTGTATATGCCCTAATCCTGACTGGTACGAGTCTTGATGCTAGCGAAGGCAAAACTGTCTTTAGTCGCATGGGTAATAGTGGAAGTTTTTTCAACAATTCCTTTGTCAATTGCGTGTTTTGTTGATTTCTTAGCCTTGTTATCAGCTTGTTTGAGCACTGTGTGGTGAATGTAGCTTTTTTTTAACTTTGTTACTAATGTGGTTTCACTGATTTTCTTATTGCAGGCACAATTGCCAAATATTCAGTTTCGCTCCACATATCCTTCCACCATGCGATTGGTGAGGAACTTATTGGATGATCAGAGGGGCCACCTGAGAGACAGTGGTTTTGGATACTTGACCTAGATGATTGACATCCAGTTGAACCATGGTTTGTTGATAGCATTGGTGGAGCGATTCCATAGTGAGCATAATATGTTCCACTTGTCGACCAGGGAGATGACCATCACTCCCAAGGATGTATATAGGATTCTATGAATTCTATTTGCAGGAGAGCGTGTTCAGTATGACACTACACCAGGAGTGGGCATCCAGGCCCTGATCCAAGTTTTTCATGACCACACCATCCTGGATCAATCTATCACTTGGGATGATATGTTGAGCCATTATGGTGCACAATACCCTCTTCCCTATATCATAGCAGGATTTATAGGTTGTTTTATGATGGTGGACAAGAGCCCGTATGGATTCCTTTATGGTTGCGGCAAGGTATTGGAGAGATTGGTGACCAGACCAGAGAAATTGGGTTGGGGTCAGTGCATGATTTCACATATGTACCATGAGATGCACAAAGTTACCTATAAAGGAGCTCAGGGTATGGTTGTAGGAGTACTTGTTTAACAGGTATGGGATTGGGAGAACCTCTCAATATGTAGGCTGGTGATAGATGATCCATGATAGAGTGGAAAACCTTTTGTGTACAGATATGTGGGTTTCCTTTCACAGCCCCACTTGGGGAAGACAAACTATTGGAGGTGATAGTTAGATAATCTGAGCATGGTTTTATGGATACCATACAGGGAAGTTGAGGGATGGGTTGACTGGAGAGGCCAGAGGAGAGGGATCTTTGTATCACATCCTTTGTTGAGGAGGATACCCACAATTATTGAGATATTTGTAGGGTTTCGAGTATTGAGGTAGTACGACCACCCACAGAGTCTTGCACATGACTTCATGACTTACGCCAGATTTGTGGATGAGGAGCGGCAAGGGTGGTCCCACAGATTATCTCTAGCCTTGTGCACCTAGGAGTTGATATAATTAGCTCACCCTTCATGGGAGTATCTGGAGGTAGTGGTTGATGCCTAGGTCACTCCATTATATAGAGACTATTTTTCTCGGCACCCATTTCCTAGATTTACTAATTTGGTTGAGAGAGCACCACAGATTGTTGAGGGGAATGTACCACAAAGGCCTGTAGGTGGATAGAGGGGTCCACACAAAGTACCACAAAGAGTGCAAGTTCCTTCGAAAGAATGTGATGACCCAGGTGCTAGTTCCAGTAGAGAACTAGTAGCATGTTAGCAACAATAGTGCGGTGAGGGAGGTACCCTTGGTTATATTGGTGTCAAGATTCCTACCATAGAGGCTATAGATGAGGAGATGAGGAATGCACAACACGATCCCATTTTTTATGATGTGGCTTGAAATTTTTTACAGCGGAGAGATGCTCAAGAAGGTGAGGAGGAGGGCATACCGAGGGAGTAGACAGTGTATGATGTGATTCTGAAACTGAGGGGACGGATCTAAGGCTTGCAGACACAACTAGTAGTGGCTCAGGCACATATTGTAGAGTGAGATCGGGTCATTGCTGAGAGCAGTGAGAGGATCTAAGGGCTCACCACTGAGCACGTCCCTCTTCAGAGGGAGTTCACTCTATAGACTAGTAGGGCGACCTACTATGTGGCAGCTTATATCATTGCAATTTTTGTGGCACAACAGGTGCATCCATTTTCTCAGTACCTAGTGAGATTCAAGGGGGCAGGCCCTCCACCAAGAGAAGATGCTCCTCCCCCTCTGACCTGAGATGGTACTGAGGGAGAGAGAAATACTTGATTATCCCCATTCTTTTTTCTTTTCCCATTCTGATTTTGAGATCCTTTTGATTGTACATGATTCATTTGCATCGAGGATGCCCATTTTTTCTTGAGATTGTTGGAGCACCCTTTTGTATATATATATATATATATGATCATCTTTGTGCTCCATTTATTGTCCTGTATTAATACTTTGTCATCTTTGGTTTCTAAGTATATTATCATCTTGTATCATTGCTTTGAGTTATTCTGTGTGCGTGTCTTGGATGAGCATGAATCTCAGTATGATCTTAGTTTCATATGTGATGTGCTTGTACCCTAATATTTTGTTCACTGTGATGAGTAATGTCGTGTTCTTGTTGATACTGAATGTTTGTTTGCAGATAGATAACCTTAAGGGGATAAAATTTAGTTGACTGCTTCAACAAAGGATTCAATGATTAGAGGAATAGCTCCCTTCTTTCTCTTCTTTGTGTGTTTGTTATAATGCTCGTATACAAGCCTAGGAATGAAGTGCAACCTATGACATGAGTCAAGCTACTAATTTTGGTAGTCCTTAATTTTATCATCGAGTGGTTGGGACATCGGAGCCAATACAACCCTTACTACCATAAGGATATGAGTATGGCCTTCATAGCATAAAATATGGGAAATAATGTAAGCATTGAGGCACAACAATCAAGATGACCTGAACATTGTCTCCAGTTAATATCGCATGGATACACTAGTATCGAGGCATTCAGAGGCAAGATAACCATGAGTGTGTTCTTATGTAATAAGGAATATTTAACAGTCAAGGAGATAGTTCCAACCTCACCTTAGCATACAAGGAAGTAGGATCAAGGGATGTGAGGCTTATCCACCTAAATATGGAAGCTCTTACCACATACACCCTACTTTATTGATGTTTAAGGATCATTGGAATTACACCAACAAGCAGAACTCAAAGAAAATAGTATGAAATTCATCGATAATAGACAACATTCAAGAAAAATCATCATCACTCTTTCAGCAAGTTTTGATGGTTGTATGTTTGTCTATGGAGGGTGTTGAAAAACACCATTGTGCTTGTGGGTGTTAGTGTTGAAAAAAAAATTTGTGTGCTTGAATTTTAATAAGCCAAGATTTTAAGTGCTTTATCCAACGTGTGTTAAAAAACACATATGTGTCCAAATAGGTAGGTTAAGAAACATTGTTTGATTAAGGTGTTGAAAAACATGAGTGATGTTAGTGGAAAACTGTTTGGTAGCTAGAAGACCAAGGTAGCTATCATTGATTAGTAGGAAACTGACAAGGTAAGTTGACTTGAGAACCCAAAAAAAGACCCTAAGACTTAAGATGGCAATCGGTTCCAAGCTTAGGATGCCAACTTCACTGATTGCACAAGGTTAGAACAATGCAAGGCGAGACAGTCAAGCTACACATTGATAGAAGGAGAATTGATTACAAGTGATGCCTATTTTCTAGGTTTTCACCACTTGGAATAATTGTTGTTTTTTCTACCAAGGAGCCTATTTACCAAGTTTTCACCGAGGCACTTTTTCTCTTTTTCAATTTTTTTTTGCTTTTTTGACTTTTTTTTCTTTTTTTCTTTTTTTTCTTTTTCATTTTTTTTTGTTGATCCATCAAGGCACTTATTTTCTAGATTTTCACCATGATGACCATTTTTTAAGGACTTTTTCCAAATATTTTTGGCTTTTCTGCTTTTTGTTGTTTTTGGTTTTTTTTTTAAGATCATTTTCTCTGTACATGTACTACTCAAAATGTCTACCTGTAGAAATTTTTTAGGTGGGTTGTGTTTATAGGATCAAGAAATGTCTCCCCTTTTAGAGTTGAGATTTGATATGCTCTTGAACCAAATTTTGCAGTGATCGCAAAGTAACCCAACCAGTTGGGTTCAAACTTTCCCTTTTGCTCATGATGTTTTTGATTCTTTGGATTCTCTTTGAGTACAAGGTCACCGACCTAAAATTCTTGATATCTTACTTTCTTATTGTAATCTCTAGACATTATTTTCTAGTAGACCCTTAGGTGTTCAAATTATTCTCTTCTTCTTTCATCAAGTAACTCAAGTTCCTGGATTCTAGAAATATGATAGTCATCATTAGTTATGAGTCCGTGCAAGGAGACTCGGAGCAATGATATCTCTACTTCAATGGGAAATATATCTTCTACACCATATACCAAGGAGAAATTCTTTTCCCCTATTGGTGTGCGAAGGCTGGATCTATAATCCCATAAGGATGGATTTAGTTAAAGATACCAATCCTTCCCTAATTTACTTACTGTTCTGTGCAGGATTTTTAATATATTATTGTTAAAGGCCTCAGCCTGTCTATTCCCTTGAGGGTATAGATAGAGGAATAGTGCTGAGTGATTTTGAAATTTTCACATAATTCATCCATATCTTTGTTTTTGAATTGTCCTCTATTATATGTTATAATAGAGGAAGGTATTTTGTACCGGCAGATGATGTAGTTTAGGATGAACATGGATACTTGTTTTCCAGTTGCTTTGATGAGTGGGACTGCTTCAACCCACTTAGTGAAGTATTCAGTGGCTCTGATAATGAACTTGTGTCCATTAGACGAGGAGGGATATATTTTCCCTATCAATTCAAAAGCCCATTGTTGAAATGACCAGTGTGTGATGAAAGGAAACAACTCTCTAGAAGGAGCCTAGATTAGGTTACCATGCAATTGACACTTCTTACATGATTTAACAAATTGGAAAACATCTTTCTCCATGGAAGGCCAATAATACCCCACTCTTAGGAGTTTCTTAGCTAACAAGAGACCATTCGAGTGAGACCCAGAAATACCTTTGTGAACTTCTTTGAGTGTGTGTTCAGACTCTTCACATTATAGACACCTAAGGAGAGTACCGTCTACACCTCTTCTATACAAATCATTAGCCATGATCAAGTAATGTGAGGCATTCCTTATGAGGTTTATTTTATCATTTTTGGATAGGTCATCAGGGATAATTTGGTGATGTAGGTAGGAGTAGATTTAGCTATATCGAGAGGATTCAGTACCCATAATTGAACATACAATTTGGGATTATGGGGATTCATAGGCTGGAAAAGGGAGTTCTTCCACTTGGAAGTCATAGAAAAATTGGTGCTCTTCTAATTGTAACATTGATGCTAGAGTAGTCATGGCATCAACAACTTTATTTGCTTCCCTTGGTATTTATTGAAAGGTGATGAATACAAAATACTTCTTTAGGTCGTCAACCATTCTTTTGTATGGTGTGATCTTCTCATCCTTGGTTTGATATTGATCATTCACCTGATTGATCACTAATTGATAATCCCCATAGATGTGTAACTTTGTTATCTTCCATTCAATTTCTAGCTTTAGTCCATTTGCTAGGGCTCCGTACTATGTTATGTTGTTTGTGCAGGGAAAGATCATTTTATAGGTTTTTGGAATTTTGTACCCTTGGAGCATTATAAAGAGCACACCAACTCAAGACCCTTGTTGTGTGGATGAACCATCAAAGAACATTTTCCAAGAGTGTTATGTCAGGTGCAAAATAGCTTCATTAGGGAATTCTATGCTCAGCGGTCTACTGTCTTGGAGAGGAGGATCTGCCAGGTGATCAGAAATCACTTGTCCTTTGATGGGATTTATGTCTACATACTCAATGTAGAATTCAATAAGTACCATTACCCACTTTGTGAGTCTTCCATTCAAATTCGTTTTGTTTAACAAATATTTAAACGATCAATCTTTGCAATATATTTGATGAAATGTGCAAGCATATAGTGTCAAAGTTTCTGAGAAGAAAATACTATTGCCAGGAAATATTTTCCAATGATGGTGTAGTTGTGTTCATAAGAGACCATTGTTCTTCTTATATAATAAATTTCTTGTTCTTTTCCAAGTGATGTTTATGTTTTTGTGATGTGGAGTAGAAGAGGTTTTCCTAGTATTGGTGCCATTAATACTAGAGGATTTTTTAAATATAATTTGATCCGTTGAAAATGTTTCTCACATAATTCATCCCACTTAAATGTTACGAATGTGTGAAATGTTCTCATGAAAGGTTGTGCCTTGTCTGCTAGCTGTGAGATAAATCTCCTAATTGACTGTAGCTTTCCCTGCAATGTCCTGATTTGATGAATATTCCTTAGTGGTTGCATCTCCATAATCACTGCTAATTTCTCTAGATCAACCTAAATTCCTTTCGTTGAGACCATATACCCAAGGACCTTATATGATGTGCCACCAAAAGTGCATTTCATTGGATTTAACCTTAGTTTGAAGTGTTCCATTATGTTAAAAATCCTTTCAAGATCAGTCAAATGTGTACCTCTCTTTGCTGATTTTGCTAGGGTATCATCAACATAGTTCTCCATATTCTTGTGCATCATGTCATGGAATATGGTTGTCATGGCCCGCTGGTATGTTGCACCTACATTTTTGAGACCGAAGGGCATAACATTCCAACAGAATATTCCCTAAGCACGCATGAAGGTTGTCTTTTCCCGATATTCAAGTGCTATCCCAATTTGATTGTATCCTGAAAATCAATCCATGAGGGAATATATTTCATACTCTGTTGTAAGATCTACAATCATGTCAATATTTGGAAGCGGAAAACCATTTTTTGGGCAAGCTTTATTTAGATCTTGGAAATCTGTGCAAATTTTGATTGACTTATCTATTTTGGAAATAGGTACGATGTTAGAGATCCAATCAGTATATGCAATGGCTCAGATGAATTTTTCCTTTAATAACTTATCTACCTCTACTTTGACAAATAGTGCTACATAAGGATGCATCTTCCTGAGATTTTGTTTGATTGGCTTGACGCCAGGAGTTATTGACAAATCGTGCATTATCAATTCTGTATCGAGTCCTGGCATGTATGAATAAGACCAAGAGAAATTGATCTTTTTGTTCATGAAAAAATGGGTAAACTGTCATTTCTCCTCTTTAGACAAGGATTGTGCTAGATATATCAACTGAGGTGCTTCTATTGTTCCTAGGTTGATAGATTTTGTAGGCTATATCAGCATTGAAGATTGTTCCTAGAAATGATCGGGTAAGATATAAAGTTTCCCATCCTCCGGAGCCTCTGATAGGTTTTCACCCTTGGATACGTCTTTTGTTTTTACTATTTTTGGTTCTGACACTGCCACAAAGTAGTTTTCACCGCCAGACCTTTTTTTCTTTTTATTTCTCTTTTTAAGACTGAGAAACTTGATATCCCCCTCCATCATATTTACACTTGTTGCACCAGTGGAAGAAGTGAGGGGTTCAATATCATTTAGATAGAAAGCCAAAGTGTAGTCATTTGAAGAAGAGATCGGGTTCAATGGTTCACTTGGGTTCTATTCAATGAGTTCATGATGTATTAAGGATAAGGATCCATGAGTAGGTTCTAAGGAAAACACTGTGTTATCATAATCAAGGCTTTTGATGGGCAAGAGAAGATCTATCATGCTAATCTCCGAAGGAAACTCTAGATCACAAAACGTCTTAACTTCACTATTAGAGTCATCATTAGTATTTTGCAAATCCAACTCATTTTACCTACTACTAGTGTTTTGATTCTCCTCTCGAGTAGATATTCATTCTAGAAAAGTTCTCAAGGGAATAATCTCAATTCTTGACGTGAGCCTAGCTCCAGTGTGACTATTTATGTCATCATCTTCAAAGCTCCAATTGATGTTTGGAGGGAGAGCAATTGTTTGAGTAGAATTAGAGCTCTCTCCTTGTTCAAATTGAGACATATATTTATGGACAACATCCACTTCAATGTCTACAGTATCATCTAAAATAGAATCCCATTCATACTCATGATATCTTGTTTCTGTAGAATGAGGGATGTCTAGGACATGGATAGGAGCAACTGGTTGCCCCCAGTTCAGATCTCTCCTTTCTAGATAATTTTCTACACCTTGACCAAATTCGTATTCATGATAATTATTTTTACTGTCATTAGACCTACCTAGGTATTTTTATATGGTCATGAAGACTCCTTCCTCTCCAATGGAACTGCCTTCTTCTTCTAAGGTAGCCTCGTCTTCTTGGATTTTGATTTGTTCTTCATTTTCTTGTGCTAATGTAGGGTGGGATGGAGATACCTAAATGACATGTACTCGCTCATCCATGAATTGTGGTAGATTTAGTACATGAGAAATAGTGACTATTTTCCCCCAGTTCAGGTGTCTCTCATCATGTTCACCTTTGGGCTCTAATTTCTGCTCATCTTGTGGTTGATTCATTAATTTCTTCTTTGTTCAATTGACTCATGTTTAGCAATGGTTGGGATGCTACTTTTTTGGTTCAAAGGGCTCTTAATTGGGGTGTAATTTACAATTATCCTTGGTAGTGAGGGTTTTCTGTTTGTATATGTAATAGTCTTTCATATGATAGGCTTGTAACTTTTTCTTCTTCTTCGGACTTATCATCAGAATCCTTTTCTTGATTATTTATAGGGATATTGTTAAAGGGAGAATTAAACTTTTATTCATGATATCCTATCTCTATCTTGTCTATTAGATTCCTGAATTCCATGTGTATAGGTTTTATTAACCCTTTATCTTTGCTTAGGGGTCATTGTCCTTTGTATCTCATTTGTTGCATGAGTTGATATCCCTTACCATATTTTTGTGGAGAAATTTAAATGTGCTTAACTTCTTTATCGTTCTCTTCTCCTTTATACAACCACGCAAGAACAAATTTCTCTTCATTCTCTTCTGAGAGAGAAACACGAGCTTTTACCATGTCGATTCCTTCATGTATTTCTAATTTCTGAGTGCTGGTAGGCTTAAATGATGATGAGGGCATGCCATAGATCTAGGATATGTACGAAGATTAGCCACTGAAGGAAAAGGATTCATTTGATACTCTCCAATACTTGTGTTAGTAATTTTCAATTTCTCTTCGAAGCTTTTCATGGGTGTCACCCAGGAATTCTCAGATCCTTTCTCAGTAGATGCTTCCTTATTATGCGGAACCATGCTATATGCTTGTTTCAAAGTGTTACAAGAATATGTATTATCAGCCAGAATAGAAACCTCCACTCTGTTGTGTGGGAATTTTACACATTGATGATATGTCAAGGGAACTGATTGCATGTCATGAATCCATGGTTTCCCTAATAGAATATTATATGCTAGTGGTAAATCCAGCACGTGGCTAATCACATCTCTTTCAATGGGTCCAACTTTGATAGGTAATATGACCAATCCTTTTGATGACCTTTCTTCCTCGTCATTGGATTTTATGGTAACCTTTCTCTAGGGATCTATAGCATGTTCTGAGAAACCTAATGTTGTCAAGAGCTTAATAGTACAAATGTTCAAATCTGTGCCTCCATCTATCAAGCTGTGTTTGACTCTATGTTTATAGATTAAGCCCTCTATGTGTAGGGGCTGGTTATGTGGATGATTCAGTGATTTATCATCTTCTTCAGAAAAAGATAGGTAATGAGGTAAGGTTAAATTTCCTACCATGGTTTGAAACCGATCAACACCAAGGTCTTTGGGTACCAGTGTTTCTAAAAGAGTCATTTTGAGGATCTCCTTATGCGATGGGGAGATCTTAAGTAATTATAGAATGAAAATTTGGGCTAGATTTCTTTGCAACTGATCTACCAAATTGTAGTTTGCAGCTGGGACTGATGTGACTATTTTCTTTGATGTCGAGGGTTTTTATTTTGAAGTTTGTTTTAATGACGAATCTACTCCCTTAAGAGTAACCCTAGCTTGATTTCTTATTAGCGCATTAGCGGATTCAAGTTCCTTTTTGTCTTTGACGATAATCACATTAACTGGCTAATTTGAGGGTTCAAGCATGTGGATCACATTGTCATCATTAGGATAAGTGTAATTGACTTTATCTCGTTGAGTCTTTGAGGATTCCCCTTGTTTATATGAGGGTAGGGGTTGTTTGAAAGCTTTGTGATCGCTATTTGTTTGATGTCCATCAACTGTGATAGTCTCATTATCAATAATATCTTGGATGACATGCTTCAATTTCATGCATTCGTTAGTCAAGTGACATTTTTTATCATACTCACAGAAGTGATTTTCGTTCCACCATTTAGGTTTAACCATCAGTTCCCAAGATTTCAAATTTGGTATCATGATGATCTTGTGAGCCACCAGAGTTTTTAGTGTAGTTTCAAGAGGTTCCCCAAGAGGAGTGAAATTCCACTTGGGTTTTGGTATCCATGGTGCTTTGTCTTTCTACACATATGGATTATTCTTAAATGGTTTTAGAGTATTAATTTTATTCTTAGCAGCTTGAATACTTCTAGATAGATTGACAACTATCTCTTTGGGTTTGAATTTGGATAATTTGACCACTCCTTCATTAAAAACATTTTTTTTTTTGTTCCAATACTTTCTCTTGTCTTTGCAATTGTTTTTTATTAAGGTAACAACAGGTTTTGAAGGGGCCCCGAAACCCTTTACAAAATACTTGTCTTTGCAATTGTTATTGTTAGAGTTACTAGAGGATTTGGTATCTTTATATAAGGTGAGATCTCCATTATTTACAAGAACCTCCTTGATATTAATAGAACTTTCCACCAACTCGCTAAAGGTAGTATGCTTTTGCATCTGAATCACATAGTTCATTTCAAGTACCAGATTGTTAATGAAGATGTCAATTTTCTCAGTTTTTGTGATTTGTTGGGGATATCTTGCGAATATCTTTCTCCACCTTTGGAGGGATTTAACAAAAGGTCCTCCATTATGTTTTTTGGTATTACATAGATTCAACATGGTGATCGTATGCAGTATGTTGTAGGAATAGTGTTGGATGAACTTTTGGACAAGCTCATCAAATGTCTGAATACTAGGTGAGAGTTTTGTGAACCATTCCAAAGCTTGGACGCTAAGGATTTGTGGAAACAATAGCATTAGATATGTCCTCTTATGCATAAAATCCATGATAAGAGCATAGAATTCCCTCACATGATCTTGAGGGTCTCCTTCCCCATTGTATTTGTCATATTTTAGAATTTAAACCTTAGGGGTAAATGGAGGCATGTGTAAGTTTTTAGTGAACAGAAAGGGACATATAGATTCCAGAAAATACTTGTTAGAGGTTTGTTCTTTCACTTTCTTCAATTCCCTAAGTTCACATCTCATATCTTGTAGTTGTCGGTTGAGAATGGTGATAGGAGATTCTTCCTCTTGTTGGATAAGTCCTTCAACGTCTAACTCATGAGGAAGTTTAACACATGTAGATGCTAAGTGCATAAAGTATTTATCCTTGTCCATCTGCATAAGGATTTGCATCATCTTTTGAAAGTGTTTTTCTTGTTGACATCTTTGGATTTCTTCTTCAGTGGGTTCCTCAATCGAGGAGGAAGCACTAGTGTAATAGCTTTGTAATTTGTGGTTGGATCCCCAGTCGTAAGCTGATATTGTGGATGTGCTTTGATGTGTAGTATGAATTGATTGGTGTTGGGAACTTGTCATTTGAAACAAGGATATTGATTGATAAATTATTGGTGTGTCTTGATTTGGAATTTTTTGAGTAGATCTTGGTTTTTGATGGGACGAGGGTCCCGGAGTAGAATCATAAATAGCTCTTCCCTTTGAATTGAGATCGGCTTTTTGTTGTTGGCTTCTAGTCTGTACCATAAAATAAAATTGTAGTTAAGACTTTAGAATGACTATATTGATCAGTCAATGTCAAATACTTCCAAATGATCACTTGTTTGATAGATTGATAAGAGGTGTGTTGATGAAAGATTATTGAGCATGGTACAAGGTATCATGTTTTGAGACCTAAATGTCTGCTGGACAACACTCGTGACCTAGATGATTGTGGTTGATTGTTGATGATGTAGCATATGGAAAGAAAGATCATTCAAGAAACTATGACAAGAGATGATGATGATTCGATTCAATTGATTTAAGAACTGACAACTATTGTGACAGAGTACTATGATTAGTTTTCAATCATGTGAATAAGAAGTTCTTATACCAAAGATCAAGGTAACTATTTTATTTCTAATGAAAGCTCATATGACAAACCCTAGGTTCTCATATGAAAATTCCATAGTTCCCAAACGAGTCGCTACCTCCACAATTTTTTGTCATACGCCAATTCTAGGCAGTGAAAATGACAATGCATAGCAGGGACAGTATGCCACTTGTTTTGAGTCAAATTTGGACCATTTTGTGCAATCTTGAGGTGAAAATGTCAGCATCTAATAGTGTTCATGTCATTTTAATAGTAGTTTAAGGTGATCCAAACACATCAAACACAAAGGTTTGAAAATCAAACACTTATTATCCCTAGAGTCGATTTGGATTAGCAAGAAAATTTGCGCTTGTAGACTCAAGTACACACCCAATAACTAATCAAAATATGATCATCACCAAGAACGCAATGGCTCCAGTCATGACGTCGTATTATCTGACTCCAAATGCTAATGGGGGCACAATATGATGAGTATCTTGGGGGAGTTACTATCTCCCTTGCACTTGGATTATCCACTTTCAGAGGTGAACCGGGTGGCTTCTACTCTATGGATTCTAGTAAGGGTCTCCGTTTGGATGTATCCTCTATGTCCATGCAAGCATGATTGAAGCCGTTAACCCGATTAGGCCCTACTTTGTGTTAGATGTGAGCTGTGTATAAGCTCAAATTTCATCTGACTCCTGAGGCTTTGGTCCCAAAGAGTAAAAAAATTTACGTGAGTTGGAGTGGTGTGGTTTACACCTCGTTCTTGTGTGGGTTGTTCTTGGGATATTTTTTCCTCAGCCGGCAGGCCCATCTAAAAGGTAAACATGAAAGAAAGTGGATAGAAAATGGAAGGTCAAGATTTTTTACTCTTCCTCAAAGAGGAGAAGAGTATACTCTCCTATTTCCTTTTGTTTCTCCCAAACACACCAAACACACTTGATTTGCCCAAAAATAAAGTATTGTTTTCCTAAGCTCAATCAAACATGTTTGGGTTTTAGATTCTTCAAAAAGAAGAAGAGCATAATCCCCTAATGTCCAATTTAACCCAAACAAGCAATACCTAATTAAACTAGGTGCCTAAGAAATCATCTAAGAAAGCACATGTTTTGTTTGGTTGATGAAGTTACAAGGCAACCTACAAATACAAGCATTAGTAGTTTCACAACTTTTCTTTCTTTAAAAGCATCCTACAAGAATAATGACAATAGTAATTTTGCAAAAGGTGTGCTAGTGAGACTTTGGCAAGTGAATCTTTGTTAAAATGTTCTGCCAAAAAATAGTTAAGTTGCTAAATCAGAGAGTAAAAAGTTCATACAAAATGTGTTAGGGATTAGAAAATCAAAATCAGCTTATTATGACCCCTAAAAATACTCTATGTCCTTGAAACGACAAAACATAGAGACCAAACTATCAGTGAAATTCGTACGACAAAGCATATATCACCATTAACAAAACAAGTTAGCATAAACTGTCATACGACAAAACTAATAATCCCAAATGATAATTCAATTTAAAAGTAGACTCGCACGATAATAGATATATCACCAAATGATAAACTACTAAATAGAAAATTTTCGTACGAGCTAGAATGAAGTACAATATGATAATGATCACAGTTTCATCAATAATGTGCAAAAAAATTGTGAGAATGAGGAAAAAATCAGTTTTCTGCCCCACGGTGGGCACCAAAATGTGTGTGTGGTAAATGTGTTATCAAATCTAAAATCAAACACTTCAATAAACTATTACATTAAGTGGGGTTAGCATCAAAAAAAGAATCAAAGCATTGTATAAACATCCTTGAAATTGGTCTATTGCTTCCTAGTTGAAGCGAGTGTGATTCTCATGGATGCCCATCAGATTGGACATGGAGAATCAGTGACTTGACTACCCCAAAATGAAAGATTCAATGCACAAATGAACAAGATGCATATACTTGCATAATTTGCTCTCAAAAACTTTGAAAATGAAATGCATGATCTAGGAAGCTAAATGCATAGTAACCATGAAGAATGAAGCTAAAATGAAAGTGTAAGCTACCAAGGATATGAGCAATGCATCTACCATTAAGTGATAAAATAAATTAAGATTCCATTAAGCTTAAGAAATTAAACTATAATTCATATGCAAGAAAACTACTATGGAAGCAAGAGCTATGAGTGCACAAGAGCCCTAGAGAAAAAATAGCATTATAACTCTACTCTCAAGATTGCCTTATATGAATGAGAAAAGGGAGTTATCCCTTTTATAGGAAATTCCAAGAGATGGAAGGTCAAGATTCAACTGGGAAGAGTGGTTGAGCTGCAACTTCCCTCAATCCATTTGTGCTTGATCCAAGTGAAGTGCGTCTGATTGGTCAACCTTGTGGAGGATGAGACAAATTTGGTATTTTCCCTTTTTTTATTTTTTTTATTTAGTTTTCAATGTGCTCACACATGTGTGAGAATTTGTGAATGGGTTGATTTGATTTAAAAGGGACTTTAGAACTTTTTTATTTATCCCAATGTTTTAAGCAATTAAGTGATTTAGGCTCTGATTAATAATTTGATTCAACAAGTCAGATTTAATTGTGAAGGCAAGTTTGATTAAATGCTTCCATAATCAGGGTCTAGCAATGAATTCCTTTGATTTAAGATTTATTATGGCCAATTAATCAAATTAGGGGATACAGGTTTTACTAGACCAATTTTAGGTGGTTACACGTATCTTGTAGGCGATCAATATCTTAGGACATTAAGTCTTTATCATGTAAGATGTATTGTTTGTGGAATTGGAAATGGTGAGTGTTCAAGCTAAATATGGTAATACATGTTTTCATTTTCTAATCAATGACATTATGTAAACTCCAAGAATCATTTTTTTAAATCCATCTCATCTCTTCACTGATTGTTGTTTTGACTCTAAAATTTTTAGCTATTAGAGGACTCAACAAGAATAATAATTCAATGTTTGATGTGCAAGAAAGAGTTGTGTATGTTAATCCATGTTGAAAGACTCTTGAAGGGTCAAATGAAACACCATGCATTGTAAGGCCTTATGATCTATGCATATTTCAAACACATGCCAATTATATTGGAAATTTATTCCTAATAGCCATATTTATTTTCACAGAGATCCTTTGAATTGGTCTTGTAACTCATAGAATTGGCACCCATCTGTTATCAATGTATGCTTGGTTCAAATTCACAATTTTTGCAGCTTGTAATTTTCCAATATTTTAAACGCTAAAATGAATCCATATAATATATGTGTCACCATTTTTTCTATGTTATTTGCATCTACCATCTGATCTGTTGACCAAGTCATCTTGAATATCATAGTTTGATCCATAGATATCAACTAGTATGTCAATTTTGAGCATTATTTTATCTAGTAGGCTTGCATTTTATTTGTTCAAATGTTATATAGTGACCAAGATGTCGTGTTCATCAATTACATTGATTTTGATTAGTTATCTAGGAAGAGCATACAATATATTTTCATTGTGTGCATTTACATCTTTTCTCTTGTAAAAAAGAAATGGGAATGATGGGTCTGTAGGTGGAGGGCGTAGGTATTTTTTATTAAAGTATGCTATGTCATTATATGTTTGGGACCCTGTACACATCCTATTAAGAATGCCAATAAATATTTTATTGTTCTGTATCATTCTTGTTTATAAGCTATAGTATTTGACATGTTCTTGCCAAGAATTTTATGATAACAATTTGGTGTCTATTTTTGGATTTTGAAACACTAGACAATCGTGCATAATCAGCTTGGTAGAAGTCACCACATAAAATAATGTCTAGACCACCAAAATTTTTGGTAGGTGTTTGCATAATTTCACACAATCGTTTGTCCACATAGCGTAATAGTCTTTCTCCATCCAAAGATATCTCATCTATAAGCATTATTTGCAATTGTTGATATTATTTTGTCAACACATCCAATATTTCTAACCTCAATGGAGTGGAAATGGATTTGATGAATGGTATAAGAAGTGTAGAGTGCAAATTGTTTGTTCTATATTATATGTTGCTTTTCCTATCTATGTAAGTAGCAGGTCCTTTCTTTTGACTAGGTCACTATGGATTGCATTGTTATAAATGTGAAGTAAGCCTTGGTATATTGCTTTTGCTATGAATATTTTTCATGTTCCTGTTAGCTCTCAAAAATGCACCCTGTTAAGCTTACAAAAACTTAACTTTTTGGAGAAACATGGAAACACTCCTGGGTAGTGGGTTTTCCCAAATTTGGAGTGAATCTCCGGGTTCTAGGCCGGTTCCTATATGATGCTTCACCTGAAGCTCTTGTAAAATGGTAAAAAACTTGGCTGGGAAAAGGGATAAGAAATACTTTCTTGAATGAACTTGGAGTACTGAAAAAGCGGGAAGAACTAAAAGGAAAACTTAAGGTGATGCACCAAATTTGGAGATGAGAATGATATTTAATCAGACACAATGAAACTTTCTTAAAACCAGTTTGACATATGCACAATATTGATATCAGAATACTCAGATAAAAATGTTTTATAAGAAGGATTGACCTCAATTCAACTGTTAATAGGAATAATAACATTCACTTATTAACAATGAAATGAAACAAAAAAAATCACAACTTATAACCTATGTGAGTACCAAATATTCATTCGCAGATGCTAAAACTGAGACATTTACTTCAAGGATCCAAAATGAATCACAAAAACAACATCAGATCAGTAAATCACATACCACAAGATGAACTCAATAATGGCTTCCAAGCTTTTCTTTATTCAAGCTTCAATGGTGACTTAATAACACCCTCATAAAACTGAGTTTCAAACAATCTGCAAGTGACCACCATGAAGGATTCAAAAAATCACTCCAAAGGCTGCCTTCACATAAAATTTGGAACTGTCTGAAATGAGTTACAAAATCTCTTTTGCTTTTGTTAAGAACTTAGAACAAGTTACAAAACCTCAAGCCAAAGGGAAGAATAATTGTTTAACAATGAGTCCTTGACTCATATTTATGCATTTTCAAAGCCAACTGCATTCTGAAAGTAATAAATTCTGGATCGGATTTGGCCTGTCCAGCCACCATCTAATTCTTCAAAAGTTTGCAAAAATACCAGTTGGTGACCCAAAAGTCATACCATCATCAATACTCCCTTAAATTAGTCTTATCCCTCTAGAAGAGTTACAAAAGTCTCTGAAATGCAATAACTCTTCTGCAGACTTTAACAACTGCAACTTTTGATCTTTTTTAAAATCTGATCTCTCCACCTGTAAAATATCTGATTTAGATTGTCTGAGAACAATCTAACCTCTCTATCTCTGAAAAAATCTGATCTTTCCCCTTGACTGTCTTACTTTTACTTTCTACGAGTGAGCGACGAGCCTTCTTTAAACTTCATTTCATGTCAGTCGCATACTCGCAGTCTTTTATGCTCTACTCCTGTCCTCTGCGTGAGTGAGCGATGCTATCTTTCCTTTCCTTAGTCACAAGCTCGCGAGCTATTATGAATTAGCACCTGAGTCTCGGCGATTGAGCGCTAATGCATCTTACTTTTCATCTATCCCTTCATTGCACAGTCGCTGGCTGTTTTAACTGACATTTGGATTCTGAGCGACTGCGCGACATCCATTTTCTTCATTGCATATTTTGTCTTGGTCGCATACTCGCTCAGCTTTTACTTCAGTTTTCACTTCTGACTGCGAGTGCGCGACTATGTCTGCTTTTTTGCTCAGTCACTCACTCGCAAGCTGATCTCCCTTCATCCTTTTTAACTGGCGACTGAGCGATGACTTTATGTTTTCTTATTATCGCACACCTGTGAGCTCCTTTTCTTTCATCTGAGTTGATCGGCAACTGCGCGATGAGCTTTTCCCTTTAACTCATCGCAGACTCGTGAGCTGATCTGCCTTCATCCTTCATTGATCGACAAGTGAGTGATGAGTTCCCCTTTTATAGCTCGTCGCATACTCGTGAGTTGATATCCCTTTTTCTCTTCTGACAGGCGACTGAGCAATGGGCCTCCTCCTTTGCTCATTGCACACTCGCGAGCTCCTTCTCTTCCATGCTCCGTGGACTTGCAAAAAAATAGGAAACAGGGGGGATTTCCTTGCTTGCGGAAAATCTCTCTATGGGTGTGAACTCCGCAACATGTAAAAAATCCTTCTCTTTTTCCCTTTTCAGAAAATCACCCTCGCAGGTAGAAATCCACCACGGACAATCAAAAATTCAATTCTCCGCCTTGAGTCCTTTTGGTTTCAAAAAATTGGAAAAGTGCTTCGAAAACCAATTGCGGGGTCCACCACAGCGCTCCTTCTTTTTCGCCTTTTCATAAAATCACCTTCCCAGGTAGAAATCCGCCAGCCTTTGCGGAAAATTACCTCCGCAGGTAGAATTTCGCAACAAGGCAAAATTCCTTCTCTTTTTTGCCTTTTCGGAGAATTACCTGAGAGGTGCGAAACCCGCAAACCTTTGCGGAAAAATACCTTTGCAGGTAGAATTCCGCAAGCCTTGGTACCGAAAATCGGTAACATTTTTGGCGACATCTACATGATGCTTGCCTGCTAAGCATTAAGACCAGCTGCCTGAACTATCCATTGGGCACAGAGTTTTATTTTTTCACTTTTTACTCCTGCTTGAGTCATTATTGTTTTCAGCCCTGTGTGATTTGCATTATTCATAATGATAAGGTAGGCTTGTACAAAATAGAGCAAGGCTAGGTGTATGCAGGTATCATAACCAGGGAGTCATATTTATATAGGTTGCATTAAGATGCATGAATTGCATAGCTTACTATTTATGAGCACATGTATGAATGTGCCTAATTGACTATTGTATTTGCATGCAAGCAGGAGTGTTCTATTTTCACAGTTCTTCGAAAAACTTGGAAACATTTACTGAAAGCAGGGAAACACTAGGAAAACCTAGGAAAAACTGTGCATAAACAGCACTTAGGGAAAACCAAAAACTAACCATGGTGCAACAGTACCTTATTGAAAACAGGAAAAACTATACAAAGGACAGCAAAAGATCAGACCTCAAAGCAGGACTTGAGGTGTATCCCATTGACCGAGATAGGCAGCAAGGTTCCACCCATCATTTGCAATTGGAATGCATTGTGCTCCTTGCATAAAGTGATAACAAAAGGTCCAGACCAGAAATGGTCAAACTTTGTATGTTGCCCTGGCCTACTCTTCAAAACATCCCACTTAAGAACCAAATCTCCTTCTTTGAAATACCTGTCAGTAGCCTTCTTATCAAAAGTCTTCTTTGTCTGTAACTGTTGGTACTCCATTTTCAGCAATGCCTTGGTTCTTTCTTCCTCCAACTCTTGCAATTTAATATATCTCAGTTTCAAGGGATCATTCTCCTCAAATAGAACTAGCTGGTCTGCAAGTTGCAAGGATGGAAATTGAGTAGAAATAGGCAGCTTAGCCTCCTTCCCATATACCAGAACATAAGGAGAGGTACCAATAATATTTTTAGGAGTAATCCTATCCAACCACAGGGCAGATTTAAGCTTTGAATGTCAGTCCCTCTTATTCTCCTGTAATGTCTTCTTTATAATTCTGATCAGATTTTTGTTTGTAGACTCAGCCAATCCATTACCCTGAGGGTAATAATTTGAAGACGTATTTAGATAAACACCATTCTTGAGAGCCCACTCAGTTACTTTAGACCCCACAAAAGCAAGTGCATTATCAGAGATCAAAGATTTGGGAACCCCAAATCTGGTGATTAAATCTTCATAAAAACTTAGTACAGCATTCTCACCGGCTTCTCTCAAGGCCACTGCTTCAGTCCATCGTGTGAAATAATCAGTTGCCGTTAAAATCCACTTATGGCCAGCACTGGAACTTGGGTTTATTGGGCCTACAAAGTCAATTCCCCACCTCATGAAAGGTTGTTCTACAATGATGGGATGCAAGGGTAAGGCTGCAAGTCTTTCCTTTCTAGCAAATAATGCACATTTTTCACATTTCCTTGCCCAAGCATAGGCATCCTTGAATAAATCAGGCCAATAATAACCTGCACTTAGAATTTTATAGGCTGTAGTTTTTGGAGAGAAGTGACCTCCTACATCATGAAACTCTTCAAAGAATTTGCTGACTTGATCAGCCTCAATACACCTCAACAGCATACCGCTATGATCCTTTTTGAATAAAACATTGTCAATTAGAACATACGGAATAGATTGCCATCTAAAATACCTGCGTTTAGCTCTATCCAGCCTTGGGGGAAATTGCCCAATTTGCAAAAAATGTACCATTTCACTCAACCAGCCGGATGGTTGTTCATTTCCAGCTTCAACATCATTCACTAACGATGTTTCTTGGCCATCTTTTACCTTCTGAGTTGACGCATCAACCATCTACTCGCACAAACCTTTACCCCTAACGAGTTTGGTGACATGTATGTCCACATCATACTCCATAACCCGGGTAATCCATCCTGCATGTTTTTCATTCAAATCCCTGCTTAACAAGAATTCTTTCACACTGAGATGTGCAACCATTAGATGTATCTTGCTATTAGAAACCAAATGTTTGAATTTTTTAAGGCTTTTAACCACAGCAAGTACATTTTTTTCTATGAAGCTGTACCTTTGTTCATATTCCTCCAAACCTTTGCTAAAAAAGGCTACAGGTTGTTCTATCCCTTGTTCATTTTGTTGAACCAGTATTGCAGAAATTATGTCTAAGCTCCCATAGGCATACAGCATGAAATCTTTGGTAAAGTTAGGATTTACCAAAGCAGGGGTAGTTGATAAGGCTTCTTTAATTGCTTCAAAACTACTTTTCCCCTCCTTGGTCCAACTGAAAACAACATTCTTCTTTAGCATTGATGTTAAAGGCTTTAATAGACTTGCAATGTCTGGAATAAAACATCTTACAAAGTTAATCCTGCCAATAAAACTTTGTA
>MU225477.1:258114-268706 GCA_018584345.1 Thuja plicata | reverse complement strand
GGCCTTGGGTTCACATTTTGCCTATTCCCTTGATAATTATTTTGATAAGGAGGCCTACCACCCTGATTTTGTTGCTGTCCTCCAAAATTTTGCTGCTGGTAAGGTGGATTTACACCTTGATTCTGCTACTGGTAAGGCTATCGTCCTTGGTACTGTTGCCTTTTGAGGGTCACTAACTCATTCCCCAATGTCTGCAATATGTTTTCAATCTTCTGTTGCCCACTTTTAATATCTTGCAGCTCTTGGGATGACCCTGCAGTAGCAGAATTACTAGTTGTGGCTAATTGTAACGTTGGAACAACAGGTAATGGTGCAAAAGGGGGGACAATTAGTGGCATATTAGGCTGAATGTCAGGAAAAATAGGCATTGGTGGTCTTGGTGCTATTTTTCCAGCCTGAATCAAGCTATTTTCTGCTCTCACAGCTATTTCATATGATTGTGGCAGCGAGTTTCCTCCCATAGACTGGATTACTACTGATATGTCACTATTAAGGATTTTTAAATAATATAGAAAAGCATGTTCAGGTGATGGCCTGACTTGAACAGGGATTCTATTCCAAGTTCTTTGGAATCTCATATTGAAATCTATCATTTGTTCTTGGGGAGCTCTCTTGATCGTGGTAAGTTGTTCTACTAAGGACAGATGGTCTGACTTATCCTCAAAATATTTGCTTAGAGCATCTCCTAAATCATCCCATGTGGTGATAGAACCTACATTTAATCCTCTGAACCACTGGAGTACTTTCCCCCTCAATGAAGCTGCTAATAGCCTTACGACTACATTATCTTGTGTAATATGAGCATAACACAAAGTTGCTACATCTCTGATGTGCTCCAATGTTGTAGTTTGTCCTTCTCCTGTATATTCTGGTAAACCTTTTAAGGAAGCAAGAGGAATATCATCATGCTGGGCAATATTTAAAGGGCTGCCTTGGTTAAAAGGCACAAAGGCGAATTGCCTAGCCATTGCTGGTGGTGGTGATGGTACTTGCTGACTGGAAATCGCAACAGCAGCTGAACTAGAACTTGTCGAAAATGAGGTACCTTGCGTTGCTGCAGCAAACAATGACAGAGACCCCTTTTTGAAAGTTGGTGAGGCTGAATGCCTTCCTTCCTCTTCGCTAGAATGTCTGTTTCTTCTCCTTCCGTATGATAACAAAGGTCTATCTTGTGTACCAGGTGGTGTAGACTAAGTTCTTTTCGAAGGCAGAGTTCTAAGAAGTGTTCTCCCTCTTCTTTTAGGTGGAGACAGCTGCAAATACTCAAGATTTTGAGCTTCTGGTCTCGATTTGTCTCATACAGCACTACTCTTCATAACCAGGAGATTGAGTCGCCAGATATGCAATAAAACAACGTCTCACAGGTCTATTTTATGCTGACAGCATATCAGAATCAGCACAAAATTTGAAAATTATCACAATAATCAGTTAAAAGACTGTCCCACCGGGCGTGCCAAAATTGTTAGCTCTCAAAAATGCACCCTGTTAAGCTTACAAAAACTTAACTTTTTGGAGAAACATGGAAACACTCCTGGGTAGTGGGTTTTCCAAATTTGGAGTGAATCTCCGGGTTCTAGGCCAGTTCCTATATGATGCTTCACCTGAAGCTCTTGTAAAATGGTAAAAAACTTGGCTGGGAAAAGGGATAAGAAATAATTTCTTGAATGAACTTGGAGTACTGAAAAAGCAAGAAGAACTAAAAGGAAAACTTAAGGTGATGCACCAAATTTGGAGATGAGAATGATATTTAATCAGACACAATGAAACTTTCTTAAAACTAGTTTGACATATGCACAATATTGATATCAGAATACTCAGATAAAAATGTTTTATAAGAAGGATTGACCTCAATTCAACTGTTAATAGGAATAATAACATTCACTTATTAACAATGAAATGAAACAAAAAAAATCACAACTTATAACCTATGTGAGTACCAAATATTCATTCGCGGATGCTAAAACTGAGACATTTACTTCAAGGATCCAAAATGAATCACAAAAACAACATCAAATCAGTAAATCACATACCACAAGATGAACTCAATAATGGCTTCCAAGCTTTTCTTTATTCAAGCTTCAATGGTGACTTAATAACACCCTCATAAAACTGAGTTTCAAACAATCTGCAAGTGACCACCATGAAGGATTCAAAAAATCACTCCAAAGGCTGCCTTCACATAAAATTTGGAACTGTCTGAAATGAGTTACAAAATCTCTTTTTCTTTTGTTAAGAACTTAGAACAAGTTACAAAACCTCAAGCCAAAGGGAAGAAGAACTATTTAACAATGAGTCCTCGACTCATATTTATGCATTTTCAAAGCCAACTGCATTCTGAAAGTAATAACTTCTGGATCAGATTTGGCCTGTCCAGCCGCCGTCTAATTCTTCAAAAGTCTGCAAAAATACCAGTTGGTGACCCAAAATTCATACCATCATCAATACTCCCTTAAAGAAGTAGTCTTATCCCTCTAGAAGAGTTACAAAAGTCTGTGAAATGCAATAACTCTTCTGTAGACTTTAACAACTGCAACTTCTGATCTTTTATAAAATCTGATCTCTCCACCTATAAAATATCTGATTTAGATCGTCTGAGAACAATCTGACCTCTCTGTCTCTGAAAAAATCCAATTTTTCCCCTTGACTGTCTTACTTTTTCTTTCTGCGAGTGAGCGACGAGCCTTCTTTAAACTTCATTTCATGTCAGTCGCATACTCGCAGTCTTTTATGCTCTACTCCTGTCCTCTGCGTGAGTGAGCGATGCTATCTTTCCTTTCCCTAGTCGCAAGCTCGCGAGATGTTATGAATTAGCACCTGAGTCTTGGCGATTGAGCGCCAATGCATCTTACTTTTCATCTATCCCTTCATCGCACAGTCGCTGGCTATTTTAACTGACATTTAGATTCTGAACGACTGCGCGACATCCATTTTCTTCATTGCATATTCTGTCTTGGTCGCATACTCGCTCAGCTTTTACTTCAGTTTTCACTTCTGACTACAAGTGCGCGACTATGTCTGCTTTTTTTCTCAGTCGCTCACTCTCGAGCTGATCTCCCTTCATCCTTTTTAACTGGCGACTGAGTGATTACTTTATGTTTTCTTCTTATCGCACACCCGCGAGCTCCTTTTCTTTCATCTGAGTTGATCGGCGACTGCGTGATGAGCTTTTCCCTTTAACTCATCGCAGACTCGCGGGCTGATCTGCCTTCATCCTTCATTGATCGGCGAGTGAGCGATGAGTTCCCATTTTATAGCTCGTCGCATACTCGCGAGTTGATATCCCTTTTTCTCTTCTGACGGGCGACTGAGCGATGGGACTCCTCCTTTGCTCTTCGCACACTCGCGAGCTCCTTCTCTTCCATGCTCCGTGGACTTGCGGAAAAACAGGAAACAGGGGGGATTTCCTTGCTTGCGGAAAATCTCTCTATGGGTGCGAACTCCGCAACATGTAAAAAATCCTTCTCTTTTTCCCTTTTCAGAAAATCACCCTCGCAGGTAGAAATCCGCCACGGAGAATTGGAAATTCAATTCTCCGCCTTGATTCCTTTTGGTTTCGAAAAATTGGAAAAGTGCTTCGAAAACCAATTGCGGGGTCCACCACAGCGCTCCTTCTTTTCTGCCTTTTCGGAAAATCACCTTCCCAGGTAGAAATCTGCCAGCCTTTGCGGAAAATTACCTCCGCAGGTAGAATTCCGCAACAAGGCAAAATTCCTTCTCTTTTTTGCCTTTTTGGAGAATTACCCGAGAGGTGCGAAACCCGCAAACCTTTGCGGAAAAATACCTTTGCAGGTAGAATTCCGCAAGCCTTGGTACCGAAAATCGGTAACAGTTCCATCACTGCCTATTAAAAATAGATGAAGTGGTTGGAGTTTATTTTGTTTTTTTATCATTAGTATGTCCTTTACAATGGTTTGTTGTTCTTTGTTTAACATCCTTCGAATATTGTAATACTCTACATTGTCTAATAAGTGTGCATGCTTACCTATTTCAAATGGCCTATTTGTGTGGTTCTTATAGATTTTATTTTGCATTGTATTTAAATCTAATTCCAAATTGTATTGCTCATTATTTGTTTTGTTTAATCCATGTGTATTATGTTCATTGTCATAGTTGTCAAACTCAATATTTGTATCATTACTTATATTCTTCATATCGCCCTATAGTTCATTTACATTGTATGTGTATTTTGCTACGTTATGTTGAATTACTTTCTTGTTGTGATAAAAAGCATCTTGCCATGTTGGAAACCCTTATTTTAAATTGTTTCCATCTTTCGTGAATGAAACATATAGAAAAAGTTTCTCTCTATAGTGATTATCAACATCGAGACATTTTTTGTACTTTATAAATCTGATAATTTGTAGTCTTGTTCTTTGAATTGCCTTACCTTTTCTATTTTGTATTGTGAAAAAAGTCTACAAGACAAATATAAATCAAGGTCGTGCAATATAATGATCAATTAAAATTTTGCAAGAAACATTTGACGACTCATCTTGTTCATTGTTTAATTGTTTTGAGTTCTTTAATATAAATCTGGGATTGTTTGTACCAAAAGTTGATGAACTATAACTAATTGAATGTTTGAAGTTGATAATTTGATGATCACCGAGCTGCAAAAAGTAAATGCAAGACATTAAATCAATTAATGTATTGTATTGTCATTGATGTCAACCTAATATGTTATGATTGCTCATACACATATTGTCACAACACCTAAAGATCTAAAGAGACAAAAAAATTTGTCATCGGTAAAGGTATACACCGAGTGATAGGGTTACCCGAGAACAGTGAACCCCAAGCAGTTCACAGTGTTTCCCGACGGAATGTCAACACCGACGGACAGTGTTACGCGAGAGACACAGTGGTACTTGAGAAAGTGTTACTAAGCAAACTAAGAGTTGATGACTGAAATCAATTGGAGTTAGAAAATGACAAAACTACTTAGCTGGCAAAGCTATATTTAGAGTTAAATGATTGATTGCTTTATTTTCATCGACCAGTAGAACTAAAGATAAGAAGAAGATTTAAAGCTATTTTTATTCGTAGTTGTTAAGCAGAAATCTACGGAATAAAACTAAAGAAAAGCTTTAAAGATTAAATCAATGCATGGCGGGATTTGCAGATTAAGAAGCAATCTACGTCAAGAACAAGAAAGACAAGGAGATTGAGTGACTAATCATGTCTATATAAAGAGACAAGGAATTCATTATGAAAACGGGAATTTTGGATATAATTTTGATGAAGATAGAATTCTTCATGCAAATCTGATCATACATGCTGACGAACAGAGCCAAATAATTCTACAAACATCGAGCAACAGAAGCAAGAGAATTCACCGAGCAGAATAGAAGAAAGAAGGGGAGAAAAGGAATTGAAGAGAACATTAATCAGAGAGGTATTATGGACTAACAATAGATATGAAAATCTGCAAGTTAAAGTTATATTATTGAACAGATCATTTACTATTTCAGTTTAAGCATTGATTCAGAAAATCTCTTAACTGAGTGGGATTTAACCATCCTTATTGTATTGAGATACTCAAGAGTATCAAAAGGTTTTCTTTTTGACATCATAGTGAATGCTAGGTCAAAAGACAAACTGTTAGTTTTGATTCGTCTAACAAGGTCACACTTAATAGTGTGTTTGTAACCTTTAACAGGGTTGACTCTTCACCGAGCTCACTTCAAAAGAGTGAAAATTTTGGGTTACTGGTCCCAAGTGGATTTTCCCTTAGCAGGGTTTCCACGTTAAAAATCCATGTGTCAAATGTGTATTTCTTTCATTGCATTGATAGTTTACTTTACACATTACTAAAATTGGATTGGTCAGTAAACACTAAGTTTAATTGCTGCTACTTGGTAAAGCTTAGAAAAGATAAACGAGTAGTATATATTTGTTAAAGATATTTAAGGCATACATCTTGAAGGACTAAAAGATAACTAGAGGATATTATATTTAAGATATAAAAGTTTGGTTGAGTTTTTGGAATTATTTTTAGGCCACTGATTCATCCCCCCCCCTACCTCTCTAAGTTATTCTAACAGTTGGTATCAGAGCTTTGGTGCTTGGAAGAGATTTTAAAGACTCAATCTAAAGATCACAAGATGAGTAAAAGGGATGTGCCTAAGTTAAACAAAGACAACTTTGCATCATGGAAAAGCAGGATAAGAATCCATCTATCAGGTATTGGAAATGATGTCACACAATACTTGGATACTGAATATGTTGCACCTACTGGACCTCTGAGTGTTGATCAATTGAGAGATAAATATGAACACAACTCTATGATGATAGAACTTGCTTCTTCACTATTCGATGCTGAATTTGAAGATGTCAAATCATGCACCACTGCAAAGCAAATGTGGGACAAACTCAAGCTAGTACATGGAGGAGACACCAATGTGTTGAGGGCTAAAGTTGAAAGCCTAAGAGGAAAGTTTGATGATCTAATAATGAAAGAAGGAGAGAACATCACTTAGTACAGTAGCAGAATCAAAGAAGTTGTTAATGCTATCCATGGAGTAGGAGGAGTACTTGAAGAAGAAATAGTTGTAAGTAAAATTATGAGAACCTTACTGCATGTTTATGCTATTAGAGTATCTCCAATTCAAGAAATGAGAGAAGTAGAAAATAAAAATGTTACTCTTAATAGTTTGATTGGTAGACTTATTTCATTTGAGATGAACAACTATAACAACAGTGTCTTACCAACTATTGAGTCTGCATTAAAATCTTCTTTGAAAATAAGCAAATCTAGTAACAAACACACTATGAGAAATGATAGTGAAAGTGATAGTGATGAACAAGAACTTGATGAAATTGAAGCAATAATGGATAGAAGATTGCATAGAGGTAAAGGAAGATACAGAGGTAAATTACCATTGGTTTGTTTTAATTGCAAAGAAATTGGACACTTTGTTGCTAGATGCCCTAACAAGAGAAATGATGAAAGAAACAATGACAGATCTTATGAAAAGAAGTTTGACAGAAGTGATGACCGGGACTACAGAAGTAACTGACACTTTGACAGAAGAGATAACCGAGACTACAAGGACAAAGGCAAGAAGGTTTGTTACTTGGTTGAGAACAAAGCTAAAAATAGTGACACCGAGTCTGATGAAGATGTCGAGGTAGTATTTATTTCTATGAAGGATGATTCAGACAAAGAAGAAAGGTATGTTGAAATTGCACTCATATCTAAAGTTAGCAAAAATGATGTCTGGATTATTGATAGTGGATGTACTCATCACATGACCGGAGATAAGGAAAAATTAAAAAAATTTGAATATTATAATGGTGGATCAGTTAGGATGGGTAATGACTCACCTTACCCAGTTGAAGGAAAAGGAGCCATCATGTTGAATAATCTGATCAGATGTGAAAATGCATATTGGGTGAAAAGACTTAACTATAATATATTGAGTGTTTCACAACTGAATAACACAGGACACTGAGTTTCATTTGAGAACAAAAAGGCAAAGATCTATAATGGAACCGAAAATTTGATCGATACTGGTGAACAAACAAAAGGTAATCTTTTCTATCTTGATAACATTGAGACCACTTGTTTATTGGATATAAATGAAGATGTTTGGTTGTGGCATAAAAGGTTATGTCATGTGAATTTTGACAACATGGTTAGGATAAGCAAGAAAAGGAAAGTAAGAGGCTTACCGAGTATGTCAAAGCCCGGCCATGTCATGTGTAAGAATTGTCAAAAAGGAAAAATGACAAAGTCTAGTTTCAAGAGAAAAACCTACACATCTAATGCTATTCTAGAGTTAGTCCATACTAAATTATGTGGACCAATGAAAATAAAGAGCTATTATGGTGATAGATACTTCATTCTATTTGTTGATGACTATTCTAGGATGATGATTGTCATGTTCTTAAAAGAGAAATCAAAAGCATTTAAGATGTTCAAATAGTAGAAAGCTATAGTTGAAAAGCAAAGTGGAAAAGAACTGAAATGTTTAAGATCAGATAGAGGAGGAGAATTTATTTATGATGAATTCACTAACTTTTGTAATGAGCATGGAATTACAAGACAGATTTGTGCACTGAGAACACCACAACAAAATGTGATTGTTGAAAGGAGAAATAGATCAATTGTTGATTGTGCCAAAACACTGATGATTGAAATTATCAAGAGAAGCTGTAAGTATTGTTGTCTATACACTGAACTGAGTTCAATTAAAGAAAGATGCAAATAAGACACCTTATGAGCTATGGAATGGATACACACCAAATGTGAGTTACTTTAGAATTTTTGGAAGTCAATGTTATATATTGAAAGATGATAGAAATGGGAAACTTGACTCTAAAAGTGATGAAGGAATATTTCTAGGATATTCTACCAAAAGCAAAGCTTATAAATGTCTGAACAAAACCTCTAACAAAATCATTGAAAGTGCAAATATTAAAGTGGATGAATTTGCTGAGAAAAATGATGAGGAAAGAAGAAAGGAACTAGAAGATTACAACAGATTTCTCTATATTGAAAACCTGACACTTTGCCCGAGCAACAATGTAACACTATCGAGCGACAGAACAGTGCAACCGAGCAACAGGCTGCACACACTGAGAATCAAGAAAATGCTCATAATGATGAACTGAGTGATAATGAAGATCACAATGATGATCAAAATGATGAACAGAGATCTGAACATGTACTTGCCAAATATGTCAGAAGACACCCTCTACATGACCAATTCATTGGTGACAAAAGAGATGGAATGAGAGCAAGAAGTAATTCACTTAACACTAGATGTTTGATTTGTGATTTTGTGCCTAAATCTATTAATACTACACTTGAGAATCAAGAATGGGTTTGTGCAATGAATGAAGAGATTGAACAGATTAAGAAGAATAAAACATGGATATTAGTATCTAGATCGAGTGACAAAAATGTCATTGGTATCAAATGGATATTTAGAAACAAACTGAATGAGAATGGAGAAGTCACAAGGAACAAAGCAAGACAGGTATGCAAATGGCATGCACAAGAAGAAGGTATTAACTATGGAGAAACCTTTGCACCCGTTGCTAGACTGAAAGGAGTAAGAATTATACTTGCTTATGTTTCTCTTAAAGAATTCAAAGTATACCAAATGGATGTTAAATCTGTATTTCTAAATGAAATACTAGAAGAGGAGGTATACATTGAACAACCTGAAGGGTTTGTTGATCCTAACAAGAGGAACATGGTATGTAAACTACACAAAGCCTTGTATGGATTGAAACAAGCACTGAGAGCATGGTATGAAAGACTTCACTCTTATCCCATTAGTATTGGATTTGTTAGTACAAGTGATAATAGTAATTTGTGTTTGAAAGGAGAAACTGATGATAAAGTTTTGATTGCTGAGATATCTGTTGATGATATCATATTTGGAGGTAATGATATGCTATACAATTCATTTGTTGATGAAATGAGCAAATAATTTGAAATGTCAATGTTTGGAGAGATCAAATTTTTTCTTGGTCTATAGATTCTACAAAAGGATGCAGGCATCTACATCACACAACCCAAGTACATCAAAGAAGTTCTAAAGATATTCAAAATGGAGGACTCCAAACTAGTTGGAACACATATGGAAACCGAATGCAAAATGATAAAGGAAGACAAGACAACCGAAATAAATCAGACCTTATACAGATCTATGATTGGAAAACTAATGTATGTTGTACATACTAGACCTGATATAGCACATGCAGTTGGTATAGTTGCAAGATTCTCTGCTAATCCTAAGGAATCACACATGATTGTTGTCAAAAGAATTTTGAGATATCTGAAGAATACCGAAGACTATGATTTGTGGTATAATAAAGAAGGCAAATTTGAGCTACAAGTCTATACTGATGTTGATTGGGTTGGAAACATAGATGATAGAAAGAGCACAACAGGAGGAGCATTCTTTATGGGTGACAAACTTGTCACATGGATAAGTAAAAAGCAAGGATGCATATATCAATCAACTGCAGAAGAAGAATATGTGGTTGTTGTTGCAAATTGCTCTAACATTGCATGGATCAAGCAATTGTTGAAAGGTATGAAAGAAGAAATTATTGACCCAGTAATTATCTATTGTGATAATACTAGTGCTATAAACATCTCAAAGAACCATGTGATGCATGCTAAGACAAATCACATAGCTATTAAGTATCATTACTTGAGGGAAAAAGTAAAAGAGAAAGAGGTAATACTAGAATATATACAATCAAAAGAACAATTAGCAGACATATTCACAAAGCCATTGCCAAAAGATACATTTGAGTACCTGAGAAATAGACTAGGGGTTCGACCCTTGTTTACTAGTCACTAAGCTGACTTGGAGGCTGCACCAGCCTACACATTATCAGAAGATCAATCATGTTGATGCAAGATAAGATATGGACTTCAATGACATATCAGTCCACTCAAGGGACAAAAAGCTTTCAAAGGGAGAAAAGGATTGTTGGCTACTACAGAGCTATATTGCTGACGGAGATGAGATTCAATGAATACATTTTTGTTTGGCATTGTTGTCAAAGGGAGAGAGAGAGAGAGAGAGAGAGAGAGAGAGAGAGAGAGAGAGAGAGAGAGAGAGAGA
>MU225477.1:242620-256213 GCA_018584345.1 Thuja plicata | reverse complement strand
AGCACAATGTCTACAACTTGTTGTGTAGATATAGATTATAGATTATATATAAATTATAAATAAGATATATATAATAAATAAATTGAGCCAAACACACACACACACACGTGTGTGTGTGTGTGTGTGTGTGCACATATGTGTGTTTGCATATACACACATATGTGTCATATGTGTATGTAAAACAATCATAAAAAGACACAGCAACCAATATTAATAAAAACCTAAAACATTTCCACTCCTACCCATCCACTTTAAAGATATTTTACAAGTTTTTTAATTTTAAACCAAAAAAAGTGTATAAAATTTCAACAATAATTTCCAAAAAGTAAATAAGGAATTGTATAATTTGAATATTTTATTTTTAGATTATGAATTTTTAAAAATACATCCATTTATTTTGTCAAGAAAAATAATTTTAGAAATTTGAAATGTTAAATATTTTATTTCTATTTTCAAACATTCATTAACATTTTTTAATTCTAATTACATTATATAGAGACTAAAAACTTGCATTAACTCTTAAATAGCTAAAAATTACACAATTAATATATTATTAAAACATCTGACTTTTTTATTTAATGTGTATTAAAAATTTACTAATTATCAAGAAAGTTTTATACTTACACTTTACAGCTAACAATCTTTCCCACCACCTGTCTTTAAATATGCACGTGCATAGGAACTAAAAAACTAGAGTATGCATGTGCACATGTACTAAAAACTAGAAGACAAAAGCGTAGTACGTGATTGAACCGCGCTAGAACATGAATTAAGTGTAACTCCATCCAAAATAATACTAGATTTTACAAGCAAGTTAAACAATTCATGTTTAATTGCCAAAGTCAAATTTCAGTTGCCAATCACCTATATATCAAATAATAGTGCGAACTTAATATGAACAATAAATGAAGTTTTTTAAAGCTTGGAATTCGCTGAAACTCTCTTCCACCAACCCAAAAACAAACATTAAGACTAGCTTTTTAATATTATAATCTGAACATATGTTTTCTTCATTGTATGCATATGTTTTAGTGGCTGCCCATTGCTCGAGATCCGAATCTAAACAGCCGTATGATCATGTCTAGTTATGAAAAGGATTGCTCTGACACTACTGTGATGGAGGACTTGTACACTTCCACACGCTTTTAGGATAGAATAGATGACAATAATCAAAATAATTGATCTTGATGTTCCTGTATACATCAACCAAAATAATATCAAATTTGATTTTGATGCTTTTATAGACACTTCAATGAAAAAACAAGTGTTCTTCTGATTCCGCTACCCAGAAAAATAAAAGACAAATAATCGTCAAAGTGGACGGTCTAAATAAATTATTTGAAAAGGTAAAATTTTATAAAATGACTGATTTCTTGAAAAGATTCATTACAGAAAGACCCACATGAAAAGAAGCTTAAAACTGTGTTAAGGATCTGACTTGTGGTCCATTAAACTGTTTGTTCTTGTGAAATGGCTTTAAAATTCTTTCCTTTCATTTCATTCTCTTCCCAAGCATTTTTCCTACGGGTTTTGTGCTGATTATAAGAGACACGGGTAAGCAGGGATGATTATGCTATTTTTACGCAGTCGATCTGAGCTATAATTCAATTCAGTCTAACTATGAATTGGAAATCTGTTTTGTTCAACACCCACTAAACTATAACAGCCTTAGTGTGTCGAATTAAATTTCTGAATCTAACCAAAATTAAGCATAATTCCGAATGTAACCAAAATTAAGTATAATTCCGAACCTTACGAAAATTAAACATAATTTGTGATATTGTACAGATGGCACACTCTTGGCGTGTAACAGTCTTCACTCAAGCAGCTATCTGGCTCTCTGTTTTTATGCTGATGACTGCGTTTATGTTTTTGAGGCCTGCAACGAGACACAGTAATTTGGATTTGTATTTTATCAGTGTGGGAGATGTAGAAGGGCCATTGTTAGAAACAAGAGCCCTTGCTAAACAGGTATGTTTTTTTCACTTTACATCCATTCGTATGAACCAGTGACCTAGCATATCTATCTCTGTCTACAATATATAGAGTACCAATAATGTTCTTTCTGTCACAATGTAAAATTCTACAAGAAATACAAAGAGTCGTTGCGATCAGTATTATTGGAAATTTACGCGTTGTGATAGCATGGATATCCTTTGGTGCACTCCTGAATGTTTATATTGTATTAATTGCAGACATGTAATTTTCCGAGTTCATGATATAGGTATGAATTGTGTGATTTGTTTTCTCATGTTTCAATCAAATCCCATGATCCATTATCAGAAATCAGTTCATGATATATTGTATTTTTTTAATCACCAAACAGAGCAAGATGCAATTTTGGGCATTTTGGGAATCGTTATAGCAGGACACATGACACACTCAAGGTTTTGCGATTGGAGATTAATCAAGTTTTGATTTTTACTCTTTATTTTTGAAAGATATGTATTGGTAGTGTTCTCATCATAAATTTCTAAGTATTTATTTAGTTTTATGCTTAATGAGCTTCGTTATTTTCGACCCTGCCATGACCCATTTCTAATCAACTTTGATTGTCAGGAAACTGGCTAATTGACATATATTTGGGTTTTTAGGCATTGCTTTTGTTGTTTCAAGTTTTTGTTTCTTTAAAGTATCCGGCTGCTTTATGTTCTTGTTCTGCTCTGATTATGTTCACAATATGAGTGGCAAACTGACATAGCTTTGTGTTTTTAGACATTGCACTGATTGTTTTGGGTGGTTGTTCTTTTGAAATTATTATGTTCTTCTTCTACTTTGGTTATGGTCACTTAACTGGAGATGAGCAAAGCACACCCATTGTGTACTTTTACTGGTATCTGCTTGTCGGCAATCACACTGGTCATTCTTGGTATCCTGCAGATAAAAATATCCAAATGGCAACTTATAGACATCAATATCCAAATCAAATCGGATAAAATAAATCAAATTGCTTTAAACCTGACGCTTATATTCCTTGATTAATGAAGACTGCTTATTTTTAAATAATATTAAAAAAAGTTGAGTTTGCATATGGAGAGTTGTTTTCAGGATCAATATTGGCCATTGAATATGTATTGACTATCTTTAGCTTCTGGTGTTCACCATCTGAAATTATGCAACTTGCAGATAAAGGCAACTGCATTGGAGTATGGTGTTCAGTTTGTTGTAAGCATCAGTGATGGTGATACGAATCATGGATTATTGAAGAGTGTGCACGAGGTTTGTTCTCAGTTGTACAAGCCATTATTATGATTTTTTTCTCATCAGCTAATGATATGCAATGTAAAACTTCCTCAATGGAACAGATTTTTTAAGGTCTTTGAAGTGTTTCTGCTGCTTTCTGATTATCAATTATTTTCCATTACTGTGTTTTATTCTTCCAAAGAAGAAAAAATCTTGTGTGAACTATTGTTCTTTTACCCACCAAATAGTTGTTTCTTGTTTTTAAGAACTACTTGAGCAAGTAGATACAATTCTTTATTGTGTGTGAATATTTCAAAATTGGCCCATGAAGAAGTTCTCAATGATATCATCAGCTTACCTCATTTCAATAGAACATCTCCAATAGCATAATCGCTGCCATTCATTCCTGTCCCAGTTGGTAGTGATGCAAAAACCAGTGCACTGGTTATGATTTATGTCAATTCTCTACAAGCTTCATGCCAATTTTAAGTCCGAGAAAAGTGGGTTCTTCAAAAAATCATGTTTTCTTTGGTGTGAACAATTATTCTTTTACTATCAAATAGTTCTTTGTTTTTTCTAAACGGTTTGAGCAAAAGTATAAAATTCTTTTCTGTATTGAATATATCAAAATTTGTCTCTTGTAAAAGCTCTGAATGATAGCAAACAAACTTACCTACTTGGAGTGGAACACCTCCCAATGATGACATTCACATGACTGTCAAATTTAACATCATCAAAATTTATGTAGCATCAATTTTTTAGATGAAAATTACCTGTAGCCCTAAACTAAGTCTATAACCTCCTAATAAAAAATTTATTTTAAGCACTTGAACACTCCTCTTCCATCTCTCATTACAAGCCACATGCATGATTTTTATGTGGAGATTGGCTTTCTCTTTGAGATTTCTGTCATCCTACAAGATCTGGAAGCACAACTGCAATCTCTGAAATGATACCACCGTTCTCTTGCAATTTCACTTTTCTAATGATTATAATATTTACTTATGGGTGCTACTGATCAGATAAGTGTCTGACAGCGATTTTCAGCCATCAAATCAGTCCTCTTCTTGTCTTCCTCAAGTTCTATATCTAGTGCGTAGCTCCACTGAGCTTTCAAAAGTGGGTATGGGTTTTTGGGAGAGACGGACCACGGACCTTGATTTGGGGATGATAAAGGGTTGGCAGGGGCAGCAACTAGCAGTGCACTGGTGGGAGTCTTGTGCAGAGTCCCCTAGTGGTGTTGAAGAGCAGCTCCCCTTGCAGGGTTTGGGGTAGTGCCCCATGCTTATTCCCTTTTGTAATGCAAGATGGGGTCAAGGGGCAGAGCCTTTCCCACCAAGCACAAATTAAGGACTTCTAGATCACACAGACCTTCATAGCACACACCATTTTTCATACTTTTATCACTATATTTTCTCCAATACTAAGTACTCACTATCATCATTCTTTAAAATTTTATAATTTTTCTTATTTCTAGTAGATCGATTTTTAGAAATTATTTATAGCAGTCAATAGAACTCACAAACATTAATGAAAACTTGATAACAATGAATACCCAAAACCAACCCACCCTTACTGCTCTCTCCACTCTCTCCTAAGCCTAAGTTGTTAGTGGCATATGAATTAAGAAATTAAATATCTGAATGCAGTTAAATATAAGAGAGTGTGCATCCAAGCAAACAAAAATAGTAACAGCTAATTTAGTAATCCATTTTCGTTTCACCCCCAACGCCAGATAATGATTCCTTCTATCTTCCAAGACTTACCATTTGTACAATTTATGTTTAAAGGATTTTTTCGCATTTAGGATGTGGGCCCGTAGAAATTTTAGGGTTAGAACTACAAGCTTGCTTTTCCAAAAAAAAAATCTTAGAGAAAAAAAACATAGCTTTTTGTCGGCTCAAGCATGAGGGATGATTAAAGTGATGCAAAAGGGAATTGGTGAAATCTTTGGGCATGTCCCCTTGGGATCTTACCATCCCCAAAAACAATTGTGTTGGAGATTTAAACCAGAAATGAATTAATAAACACAAAACAAAAATAGTGCACAATAAGACAAAGAGTAATCCTAGGAAAACCCTTCCAACTTGAAGGGAAAAAAACCAGCCACAAAAAATTGTCTCTTTTATTGATGAATCATCAGTAGTATGAATACAGTAATCTATATTCTGCATACAATACTAAACACTGAATATCCACAAACTGTATATGAATGATACTATATATGAATGATTGTCTCAGGACACTAATAACCTTCGAACACTCACCTCAAACCCACAACAAATACGATACTTAAAATGAACATAATCATTTCACAAAAAAAAATGGACTCTTCATGTTTAGTCTGCCATGACAAATGAATCAACTGCCATTACAAGAAGGTGACTCTTCAGTAACTTGAACCATCTGACTTTTCAATGTCTTTATCGTCTTGGGAATATGAAATGATGATCACAAAAAAGTCTTGAACCGAGGGAGCCTAATAAAAAAAAATTGCTGATAATAAAAGAAAGATGACCAGCTCTTTAGAACAAACATCATCAAATAATATCGGCAGCAGTAGAGAAAGAAAACCAAACACATCATGATGAAGGGAGAAACAGCAACCGATTGCAAAGACGATTATCTTAGATAAGGGAGAAAGATATCTCCCGAAGCTATATCTCCAACACTCCCTCTTAGCTGGGGAGGTATCTTTCCAAATATCCATGTCATGGAATCTCTCAATATAACACCCACAATGGCTACACCCATTTTAGGAAAAGATTTTTATCATGGAATCCCTCAATGTGATAATGTCATGGAATCACTCAACATGACGTCCGCCATGGCTACTCCCATGTGTGGAAAGAAACATATACACAAGCTCACATCACGGAGTCACTAAATGTGATGTCGTCATGAAATCTCTCAACATGAGGTCCACCATGGCTACTCCCATGTGTGGAAAGAAGCATATACACAAGTGCTCATCATGGAATCACTCAACGTGATGTCGTCATGGGATCTCTCAACATGACGTCCACCATGGCTACTCCCATGTGTAGAAAGAGGCACATCTCTCAAGGCCTTTCACCTCATATTTCTCCGTCTCAAAGAAATATGCATTAAAGAGCAACATCTCTTCAAGGGATTTCATCTCATATTTCTCCTTCTCAAAAAAATATGCGTTAAAGAGCAACATCTCTTCAAGGGCTTTCACCTCATATTTCTTCATATCAGAGAAATATGCATTTTAGCACATAATAAGAGCAACTGATGCTGAGACTCCCTCTCAGCAAGGGCAACATTCTCACAGCCTTGATTAACACAATAAATTACAGTTGGTTCCAATGTTTGACACAACAAGGAGCTTTCGAAGCCATATTGTTTCATGAGCTTGTCGATCATTCGCAAAGGACTTGGCACTCTCCCTCTGCTGCTCAAGCTCCCTCTGAATCTTCTTGAGACTAAAGAAGTGCTCCCTTTTTAGCTCATCAAGTTCTCCCTTTATGTAATTAATAGTATTCTCTAGTCTCATTAACCCTTTGATGGGTCACCTTGATGGCCTCTGGTTCTAATCTCTTCCTCTGAACTAGGCATTATACTGGACATGCTTTTCCCAATGCAAAGAAAGAACCCACAGATTGTAGTCACATCCAGATACGAGCCCACTGTCTGTAAATTCTTGCCCAGAACTCACGTAAGATAAATATTCAGTGCCTCTCTTGATGAGATCTGGCTACCATCTTTAGCAGCTGATACAGTAATAAACACAACACAAATGCCCAATGTGATGACTCTCTTGATTTTGCCAAGGTTTCCTTAATAATGCTTGCTCAATAAGTCTGGAATTATACCACTGTAGTGTCTCTGCATGCAAAGATTTCCAATTGCCAACATTAGAAAGTCTGGGCGATAAATATTATAACATCAAACCTAATAATAGAAGGCAGCTTTCACTAGAATATTCTAGCAAAACATCAAATAAAACGAATAATAACAATTGTAAATAATCTCATAACTTCACAATGATAATTATTAACCTACGGCGGCTGTAATCTCTTATACTTCTTTCAATTATCCCGTGGGTAATAATAAACTCACATAGTCTTGTCACAGATCTATCCACAGACCTATAATGCTCAAATAAATATATCCCAATTTAAAATATAAACTCTCAAAGCAGTCATAAAATTAGATTAAATTATCTGCAAATTATACTGGAAATATTGATTGTGCAAATTCTGCTGAAAATGAAATACAAAGCAGCTCCAACGTCTCAGACAACACAGCAACTCAAGTAACAAGAAACTCTACCCAAAAATTAAAGCCTTAATCTGAAATATGATTCTAGAAATGTAAAAAGGGCTCATGGTAAGCCCAAGACCCAATCCATTGAAACTTGAATTGGAATGGGGTGGACTTCTGCTAGCAACTCACGACACCACAGTTTGTTATCTGTGTAACTCTCAGAATCACTACGCTGAAAGAAACACTTAAATTTAGCGACCCAGTTAGGATTCATCGTAAGGCCCAAACGTTAATTCTGTAAATACACCCCCTTCAGAAATCCAAACTTGAAAGCATGCAATGCTATTTTTTATCCCAGCTCGAGCTCCTTCGCTTGATTCTGATCCTATTTCTTCAATCCGTTGCCATGAATTTTCAAGAAGCTTAGTTTCGTTTTCTCCCTTTTCACATCAATAGAGCTCCTAAACGTACTCATTCACCCATTCCAAATTCTTCTCTTTCATGTTCGTACAAATAGAGAAAGAAGATCGTACATTGCCAGCACCCTTCAATAAGTTTGTAACTGCAACATATATATATTGGTTTACTTGCTCCTCCAACATCTTCGAACCAAACTTACCAGGGAAGATGTATTGATTTCTAACAATGGTCTTCAAGAAACTTGCCAAACTCAACAGTTACGCGAATTCTCCAAATACTTATCCCTTGAATGTTTCAACATTAAAAAAATTTAATAAATTCCATCTTAAAGTATCGGAAACAACCTCCACGGCAAACTCCAGTTTCAAGCCAGAAGAAATCATGATACCCAAATAAATTTCCCAACTTTAGTGTCAGCAATATCTTGTGTGCTCCAAACTTTTAGAAGAACACCCCGAATAAAGACTACAACGCCCACTCGGGTTGTTCCAACTTCAGAATGAAATGTCTAAAGATATATTGGCTTCAATGACACCGGGAACTTCAAGCAACGACTTCATATACTATTTGCCATCTATAGAGATCGCTATAAACTTCAGGAATTTGAACCAAAATATGGCAGATTAATCAAAGTCGTTATGGACATTACAAATTTAATTACTTGGTCCTTCGGAAAAATTCACCAAACATAACCAAGCTGGCACTTCTGTCATTTTGAAATCTCAGTCTGGTAAAAGGACCTGCTCTGATACCATGTTGGAGATTCAAACCAGAAAGGAATTAATAAAAACAAAACAAAAATAGTGCACAATAAGACACAAAGAGTTATCCTGGGAAAACCCTTCCAACTTGAAGGGAAAAAACCCAGCCACAAAAACTCTCTTTTATTGATGAATCATCAGTAATCTGAATACAATACTCTATATTCTACATACAATAATAAACACTACATATCCACAAACTGTACATGATATGATTGTCTCAGAACACAATAATAACCTTTGAACAGTCACCTCAGACCCACAGCAAATACGATACTTAAAATAAACATAATCATTTCACGAAAAAAAATGGATTCTTCATGTTTAGTCTGCCATGACAAATGAATCAACTGCCGTTACAAGAAGGTGACTCTTCAGTAACTTGAACCATCTGACTTTTCAATGTCTTTATCGTCTGGGGAATATGAAATGATGATCGCAACAAAGTCTTGAACCGACGGAGCCTAATCAAGAATAATCGCTGATAATAAAAGAAAGATGACCAGCTATTTAGAACAAACATCATCAAATAATATCGGCAGCAGCAGAGAAAGAAAACCAAACACATCATGATGAAGGGAGAAACAGCAACCGATTGCAAAGACGATTATCTCAGATAAGGGAGAAAGATATCTCCCGAAGCGCTATCTCCAACAAATTGTAGGGGGGACATGTCCCCATGGAAAACTAGAAACTTTGAAGCTATGGACATAGAAAAAAAGGAAGAATTTGAAGCGATACTTATTGAAATTCTCTGTCATGGGCAACACTTCTCCTTGCAATCAACCTCTTACAGATGTTATATGCACCTTTACACTATTGTCTCAGTGGCTCTGGCAAGCAAGAGAGTTATCCACCTTGAAAAACACAACTTGCAACCTTTAGACACTGTTTTTGATTGTTGCAGCCTTCTTACTCCATTCACTTCTGCACTGAATGCTGAAAGACCAAAAATCTCCATTTTAAAAATAATAATAAACTTTCTTTCAGCATAGAAATGCTTATAACCGCCAGAATTACTACAAATAAAATATATGAAAAGACAAAAAACTACTTGCTCTCACAACCTTTCATGAACCCCCCATTTTGGTTTGACACCAAATGTAGAGATCTGATTAGAGATCACACTCAAGGAATATGCTCACATAGAAGATATATTTAAAATATCTCCTGCCCCTAGCCATGAAGGCATTATATATAGTATATACAAAGGAAGTGTTGAAAAGTTACAAGGGGCCAACTGAGTTATCCAGGCTAGCCAACCTGTTGATGTTTAAAACAAATTAAATCTATTTTTGGCTTTTGGGCTCAGTCCCTTTGAATGAAGACTAAGGGCACACATTTAAGAAAGGCGAGATTACCTAAGGGGATAATAAAAAACAAATGATAAGCTGTGATTACAGAAGACTATGGCAGAGATCTTATTAAGCAGAGATTCCGTTATTTCAAACAGTGGCAATAATTAATTTGAAGGAAAATATTCCAATCTTGTTTTAAACAGCAATTAAAATACCCCAGTGATTGTAATGTTCAAAGGCACCTAATAGATAAACACTGGCAGTGACTGAAGTATCATTAAGAAGTGTGATTAAATGAATAAACAATGGCAGCATTAAGAGGTGCAAATAAGTGAATAAATGAGGGTAGTGATTTGTTATGAAGAAGCGCCATTAAGAGTTTGGTTCTGAAGGGGCATGACCATTTCTTAAGGGGCAGCAACTCCACAAGAGTTGTCTCTCTTCAAAGAGACATTAAGATATAAAATAGACAAAACCACAATGGAGCAAAGATCAAGAAAAGGAATCCAATTAGCATCGGTGCTCATAAGAGCAGATCAGTTCATCAGATATCAGCGATCAGGCACATAGATGGATCAAATCAGAGATTACTACTTATTGTGGGCAATAGCATTCTTGTTCAACTGTGGTATGCATGAATATATGTTTATTTTGTATGCTTGATGTATGCAGCATGATAATGTTTTAATGCATAATTCCTTACATACTAATATAGGCAACGAAATATATATATATATATATATATATAAGCAATAATATGGAATGTCTAGATTTCTAGTCTATTCATCAAATTGCAGCAATCAATCATTGCAAGGTGAGGGAGGAAATACAAGGAGGGAGAAACTGATATGAGGTGCTCTTCTAAGTACACCACCTCATGATGAGGTGGGGGTGACCTACCACATGAGACCCAGGGGGGCAAGATGTATCTCGCCCTTGGGCTTAGATGGGAAGGATCCTCCGTGCACTTTATGGAAGTTTCATCTCCAAATGGTTGATTGGAATGGATTCAAAGGACTCTCAATTATAGGAGGGCGAATAATGTGGCATGAATAGGGAGGGAAGTTACAAGCTTCATCGCTAGGTACAACACCTAGTGAAGGATGAACGACGGAAGGCCACATGAGGCCGAGAGGGATGGTATATCCACCTCTTGGGCCTAGCGTCAGGATCACGTTCAAGCTTCCTCACTAGGTACACCACCTCATGAAGGATGGATGGAAGAAGGCCAAATGAGGCCAAGAGGGATGGTATATTTGCTCTTTGACCTAGCGCGAGGATCACTTTGGGCACCCTACCATGTCTCCTTATCCAAGCTCTATCATGGACCTATGGTTGAACCTAGATAATGAATTGTGTGTGTGTATATATAGAACCCTAGTAGCAATAATTGATTTCATAGTTTAAAGACTCAGAATCGCCACGGACTCAACAAACCAAAAAATTGGACTCGGACTCGGACTCGCGAAAGGACTCGGCAAAGACTTGGAAAAAGGAAAAAACGTAGTTTTACATAAAAACAAAAAGAAATTAATGCATTAAAGAACATAAGAGCCATAATTGATACATTACACCTGTCATATGAATCTCAAACACTCAATATATGAAATATCATCATAGTTACAAACTTTAAAATGTATAACATCGGCATAAGTTTATAAATGTTTACAAAATTAGATATAATGATATGTCCAAATGTGAAAAACAGTAAACTAAAGACTACATCCTCCTCTTTCCTCTCCTAATATAACTCAAATTTTCACGCCTCAAACTAGTAGGCGTTGAGGTATCTAAAGGAGAAGTCATTGGCAAAAACTTGCAATTCATTGGGCAATGACTCGCTTGGACTTGGCTCGCGAGTCCATGGCAAGTCGACTCGGCTCACCATTGGAATCACAAGTCCACGCGAGTCCAAGGCGAGTCCATGCGAGTTTTTAAACTATGATTGATTTTTTGAATTGTATCTTCAATAATTGTCTAACATGATTGTTGGATCTCAACTAGGATCTATCTTGCTCTTACATTATTTGGGTAAAGTTATATCCCTAACTATATTATGTCCCTTGTTTTTCATTGAACTTGTGATTCTAGGTAAAAATATTGGGTAATCCCAAAAGGGGACATTACAAAATATAGGGTATCCTTACAGTAGTAAAGAATTATCTTTAAGCATTCTACCTATCTTTCATAGCGATAAAAAAAATAGCTCTCCCTTTCACATGGATTCATGTGCATTGAAATCAAAGTGGTATGTTCAAAGGCTAATAAAACTAATTCCTATATAGGATGTTGAGGTAAATGCAAGGTTCATGAAGGCCATTTAAAATAATTATGATTTTACTCAAGCCATCATCACTCATAATGAGTGGACAAAATTTTCTTGTGTTAGGGGATATTCAAAAGAGGCCAAGATTGATGAATAGGTCCAATTCTATGGTGGACTATGCATGGGCTTAATTCGTTGGCTGACACACTAGCTATTCATCTATTGTTCTAGGTTTCTATTTCTTTTTATATTGAGAAGAACTGGTCTATTTATAGTTTCATCGATTTAGTTAAGAGGAACAAAATTAACTCTAAGAGGGGAGAAGTTTGTATTTGCACATAATGCTTTGTGTCTTGTTGACCAAAACATGTTTATGTACAAGGAGAGGCTAGTAGTTCAATGGGATGTAGAGTCAAAGGAGCTAACACAAGTTGATGAAGGTGTAGTACAGATAGGATTGGTTGGTACTTCTTTGGAGAATCTTGAGCTTGAGGAATCTAGCAATTCAAGTGATGAGGAGATCAGTACAAACTTTGGGGATAAGTGATGATTTTGTGGCATTGGACGATTGGCCTATTATATTTGTGAATGCATCATCATTTTGAATATAATATAAATATATAAATATTTGGAATTTTCATTATTCATTCAATGCAATATCAAATATATTTGAGTATTTCAAAGTTTTATATGTTATCCCTTGTATGTTTTTTTAAATTATTTTTCAAGTGCTATATTATATTTGTGTTGTCATTTTGTGTAATGTCCCCATTTTTAGCAGGTCATTGTTGTCGGGATATTTGAATGTACCGGTTATTATATTAATAAAGTATTATGTTAGCCTCGGTCGTTAGTGACCGAGAGGTTAGATAGTTACGTCACGACGTTTCGGTCGTGGCCCTTCGGGTAGTTTATATACCCTCTCGGAGGATGGACACGAAGATATTATTGTATGATCATGATTGTGTAAATGTACTTGCCAGTATGGAATGATTAATGAAAGTATTTATTATTGTCTTATATATTCTGTGTTTATTATATTTCCTGTACTATGTCTGTGCAATACTAAGTTTACCCCAGCAGGCAAACATCTGGCGCCGCTGCCTAGACGTACTCGGGAAGAGAAGTGAGGAAACGATTTATGCCCAATGTTTTAAATAAAGATAGAAATAAAAAGGCACGAGATGACGAAGGCGAGGCCGCACAGAAGGCATTGATCTCCGCGCAGCAACGTGAACGTCGGTATAGGCTAAGGCAACTTGCCAAGGACCAACTTGCCGGAGGGTTGCCCGAAGGGAACCTCGAAAGTGGTACGGAAGGTGCAGAGGCCGACGGAGAACAGTTCACTTCGCCGGAGCGTCGGAGAGTGCGGAGTAGGGAGGAACTACTCGAGGAAACACGATTGAGACAGGTCTTACTTCAGGAAGAGCGA
>MU225477.1:188489-215433 GCA_018584345.1 Thuja plicata | reverse complement strand
TGGTGTTATTGAAATTTTTGAGAGTCAAATCCTTTTTGGGATCACGTATTCTTGTGTCAAATCCTTTCTAGGATCACATCTTTACTAGCTGAACCCTGTAGTCGTGTTATCAGTTATAGACAGCTAACAATAGTTACTTTCTCCTTTTAACAAGTAGTTAATGTGAACCCAACCTAAGATTGATATATTCATAACATGGTAGAATTTTGCAGGTGCCTTCCTGAAAAGGACTCACTGATCCAAAAAAGTTGATGAGAAACGAAAATCAGGCAATTATTGGTAGCCTTCTAACATAGTAGTTTGGAGGCTCATACCTTGACCTCAAAGACTTGTTTATGATATCAGAAGCATAGTTGAAAAAATTTCCAACTTGCAAAACTCATGAGTACTTGTGAGCCAAAAAGTCTTGGCGAGTTACTCGACAGCAATTTATGGAAAAACTTACCACGATTTTTGATAAATACTTGCAGAAACAAACTAAAACTCGCAATTTTTTTTGAGTAACTTGTCTAAATGCGTATAATTTTTTTTCATGTAGTCTTTAAAGTGTTATATATGATTGATACCAATAATATGTACTACAAATTTCATAATAGGATATTTTAAAAATTTATGTCTTTTTAAAATGTTCTACAAAATTGCCAAGTTATTGTTGAGTTTTTCCTCGGGTTTTTGCCAAGTCCCTAGTTTTTTAAAAAGTACTTGCCGAGTTTTGGCCAAGTCCGTGTCTTATGATTAGAAGTATGTTCTATTTGGGAGAAACACATGGGGACGCCTCCAGATATTAAGACACTTTAGATAATGTTTTGTAGCATCCATATGTCTCCTAAAGCATCCATTGGAACTTGGGAAACATACTAGAGAAATTTCTTAGATATATCATATATACTACATTGCTTTTCTTTCTCAAGTGCTAATAACCAGTTGGCAAGAGTTAAACGAATTAGAGAAAAACACAAATAAACATGTTGTGTGTGTTTTGCATGAAAGTTTGAGTTTAGCAGAAAATTCTCTTATCAAAGCTCAAAGTGATATTAGTAAGAAGAGAGAACAATAAGATGGCCTATGATGTCTGTGCATAATTTTTTTTAATCAATTGTTTGAGGGTATTTAATGGTAGTAGCTTGTGCAAATAAACTCTATGCTGTGCATGTAAACCTTGTATATATGTGTATAGTATTTTATAGAATATTTGATGTATTTTTTATATGTTTCTGTCTCTATGTACCCTCATACCATCTTTTTAAAAAATTGAATCCCCATCTCACTTCCCATCTCTGGATTCCAAGACATCTTATGAGAATATGATTATGCCATAATATTCTGATATATATTCAGTATAAAGTTTAAACTAGCATTTCACCTCTAATAGTCAAAGGTTGTTGCATCCCATTAATCGTGGGAGATGCCAAAATGAGTACACAACTGCATCCCATTAATCGTGGGAGATGCCAAAATGAGTACACAACTGTAACGAAATTGTGAACATAGTACTTCTTCATGTTTTCCTGTCACAAAGATAGTACAAACATGGTGCTTCTTTATGTTTGCCTGTAAGAAGTTATATCCAGATTATTTGGTACTAAAGTTTCTACTGTAGACTCTTTTGTTCTTTGTATTGGTCTGGTACAAAACATCCAAGTTGCATGCTTTTGGGATAGTAATGAATGTTTCCCTGTAATAAATGAAGAATAAAAACAGAGACATCACAGTGGATAATCTTCTAATACAGTGTTCTTGTAAACACAGAATTTCTGTAAAAATGGCTCATTGGAAAAGGGAAGTCAGGAACAAGTGGCGTGGCTCATTAATACTTTAGCAGATACCACTTCAGACTGGTAAAGTGTTCAGTTTGTTTTAAAATCTGATAATGGTTATGTTGAATTTGTTTTGAGTTTTTATATTAGTGTTTGGATGCTTGATGATGTTCCGGTAATTAACAACAATGCCCATCACATTTGGCTTTTTCAATTTTCAGAACATTGATCATTAGTTGTTAAGTCAACAGAGGTTCTGCTGAGCACTGTTGCTATTTGGGATAGCAGCAAGAATTTCCTCTCAATATGAACATGGATACTAAAGAAGAACAAGGCCGCAGCTTCAATGTTTTCTGGGAGCCAAGGGAATTTGATTTGTGCCCCAATCTTTCTTAACATAGATCTGTAAAATCCTTTGCCACACAAAATCATCAGACTTAGGAAATATTGAATATCAGCAGCCTATTGGCTATAAGAACAAACCATTTTGGTGCAGAATCTGCTATAAGAATGGCCATTTAGCAAGAGAATGCCTTTCTCAGGCTTGCAGTGGTCAAGAATTTGTCCAACACATGGGGCAAAATCAAACATTAGGAAGCTCGACTGAAGTACAATTACTCAATCGGACCAATATGAGCACACTTATCCTTTGGGCGTTACATATGATCCGCTCAAGAACACCAAAACTCAAATGAAACATAAATTTCAAGAACCTTATATAAGGAAAGAGAGCAACAGAAAATCAGAACAACTTGGTGAACAGATTACGTTTTTAATCCTTTTTCTGCTCTAGCTGAACTTGAATCAGAGAAAATTGAGGGAGCAGCACAAGCAACACATGACTCTTTTCAGTGCAAATGTCAAACCAAGACATTTACATGAACCTGTTACAATTTTTCTTGGTAAACACTCGTCTTTTTTATCTAAGCTTCCGAAAAGTTGCAATTCAGCTCCACCACTGACAGCCCAAATTTGCAGATTAAGCTAGAAATTCTAAAAGGTATCCAAGATGCTTGATGGTCTTATCCTCATGCTTACCAAGATCACTCACACAATGAAACAGGGGAAGCCCTCAATAGATGCTAGAGACTCCCTACTGGAAGCTTAGCTGGGGAAATCTCTGATGAGAAAGACCAGATTAAGTAAGCTTGAGCCAAGAAAAGGCAATAAGGATTCTGCACACATTCAGTAATATGGATATTATCATGGAATGTTCATGCCATTCACTTACACTACAAACCTAAATTTCTTAGGAAGAATGTCAAAACTGATCAGATTGTTATGATTCTTTTCCAAGAAGTTGCAAAAATAGGGATCAACATAAAATTTAAAAGATTGAAGTTGCTGGAATTCAATAGAGAAAAACATTACCTGCATACCCCATGGAAAGTCTTTATAGTTGTGAAAAACCACCTTGGTGACTCACAATGAAACAATGTTCTATTTTACTAACCAGAAATGTTGTGCCAAAAAAGTTGCCGAGTTTGAACATATTGATCAGCATTGACTAATGGCCATTTGTTATATGGTTTAATAGATTTAATCCAAATTTATAGCAGTCAGAATATAACCACTTTTTGCAAAATTTCTTTCATACACTGGGTTAATAAATAATAGATAATATTCTAGCTATCTAGGGTTTTATTTACTCCTATGAAACTCTGAACAAGGCTGGAGTCATCAGAAAAGGTAGACATGTCAAAATCTTTTGATTGGTGCAGCTGGGATATGGTACCACAAGCTACACTGGACTTCAGTTTCACAAAGCCTGTGACAGATTGGATTAATTGCTGTTTAACAATCCTTACATGCTCTATTGTCTTACATGGTGATACTGATCAATTTTTAACACTTTCTAGATGACATAGACAGGAGGAGCTGCTTAGTCCATATTTATTGCTAATCACAAGAGAGAATGAGTCACTTGATCATACACTCAAAACAGGAAACCAAACGTCATAAACTGCGAGCTGTCCAGTGAGAAACTTGATATTGTTCTACTTTGCTAGCTCTACATTGATAAGTAGGAGATATTTTCCACAGCAAGTCAAATGTGATATTGCTATCAGAATTGAACTCTGTAGTTTTTTGAGTCAAACTCATTGGCCCATGTTTCATGAGTAGTGGTTCACAAGAACCCATCTCTCATGAGATGCAATGAGTGCTAAGTGTTCCATTCATTCTCACGAGAGATGGGTTCTTGTGAACCACTACTCATGAGACATGGGTCAATGAGTTTGACTCAAAAAACTACACAGTTGAATCCTGATAGCAATATCACAATAGTTCTACATTATTGGTATTTGTTCTTGTTTAGGAAATAGAACTCCTCAACAAATTGCTTAGTTTCTACTTGTTGGCTACAGAACAAAGGATCAAACATTCTTGCACTTTGGAAAAGAGAGATTCTCACTATGCTGTAATTTCAGGAAGGCAAGCTTACCACAAAAGTACAAAGGATCAAACATTCTTGCACTTTGGAAAAGAGAGATTCTCACTATGCTGTAATTTCAGGAAGGCAAGCTTACCACAAAAGTCTCCAGATGCACTTATAAATGACTCTCTTTTGGTGGACACACAACTCTTGCAAAATTTGCTTCAAGAAATATGTTTTGAACCCTTATAATATCTGAGGTGGGCTCAATATCAAAAACATCCTCTCTTGTCAATGAAAGCTGCATGGCGACTTCAAGAATACTCTATATCAACCTGGAGTAGAATTATCAAGGCCAAAAATCTTACCAATCTGGAGGAGAAACTATTATAAGTTGCTTAGAAGACTCTGATATTAGAGTCCGCAAAAAATTGTAAATTCGTTATTGAATCTCTCAAAAAACAAGCTGCAAGGCAAATAGGGATATGATGACACCATATAGTACTAGGAAGATAGTTGGGAAGCCAACACTCATAGGTGATCCTCTGCTTCCCGACCTTTAGAGACCTTTCTAAAGCCAAGGTATCTTAAATTGGGTGATTATTGAAGACTAGAATAGGATTGAAGAGGGATGGAATCTGGATGTGCTCAACAAGGTTGGCAATTATTTCCTGCTTAGGTAACCTCTTTATCTTCTCAACCATCCAATTTCCTCAGTCTATATGGAAAGCAATGAGAAAACTTTCCAAAACTCATTTTTAGCCTCTAAGCAGGATAACAAAGCCTTTTCTGAATGGTCCAAAATTTCTACTCAAATGGCTGCCGTTCAAAGACAATACCAATCTCCTCCAGTATTGATGCTTTGGCACAAAATTCAGGAAAGAAATAGTTGGCAATTTGAAAATACTTCTCATAGAATTTCTAATGTGATCATTATTCTTAAAGACCAAATAAGGAGCAGGATCCTTATATCAATGCTTACTTATCAAAGCCTCAGGATAATGCCAATTTACTCACATGAAAGATTCCCTATCTTTATAAACTGGTCAGATTCCATGTTGGAATCAACCCACTACGGATTTCCCACTATGATACACGTGATCGTGTCCCTAGGGTTTTCTACCTATGTCCCCATCTTAAGTCTCTATTTAAGGAGCTTTCGTCTCCTTTGTAAATATTGAATATGAATTGATTATCATTTCATGGTATCAGAGCCCATAGGTTAGTTTTTTGACGAATTTTTAAAATTCATAGTTTCAATACCTAGAATGTATTTCAAGTTTTTAACTATTTTGTTATGGAAAATCGTGAGGATTACCTAGAAATTTTTAGAAGATATTTACCAATTTTTTAATAAAATTAAAGTTTTCAGAACAGATCAAGGGTTTTCTGAGTTTGTGTTTTGCAGATCAAGCTGCAAATCATGAGTGAAGGTTTTTCTGAGAATCAAAGCTTTTGGTTCGTGGTTTTTTTCCACGCTTTTGGCATTTTTTAAGAACAAAAATCATATTGAATATCAATCAATTGTCATTTCATAAACAATACATGCTTTGAGCAATTTATAGGGGTTTCATTGAAGGTATATTGACTAACTATTCAGAAGAATGCATCCAACATTTGATAACATGAATTTTGTTGTGTTTTAAGGATTCTATGAAGTATATGTCAATATGATGAATGATTCTATAATGTATATATTTTTATATAGTTATCCCCTTTTCCCTCTCTTGCTGTCACAAAAAAATGGCCTCAAAAATCCCATCCCCAAAATGCATTCCCCTGTTCCTGCATCCCAAAAACTTTGTGGAACATAGATTTCCACACCTGTTCAATTCTAAAAAATATGTTTTGATGGGACAGCGAAGAAAAATCAGGCTATTGCAGGCACTAGGTTGATTATTGCAGACTCCCAAGGTCATCCACTTCTAATCTATTCACAAGGAATTGGGATTGAAATCATTAACAATTCAGAACTTCTGGCCTTTCTCAAAGGGATTGAATTAGTAGTCGTGTTTGACATCATTGAATGTAATTCCAAATTTAATCTCAATATGGTGAAGAAGGCATGTCATTACCCAATTTTGTGCATGGTAAGCTTGAAACCCATTGGAAAATGGCAAATGGTGATCTTTGCATTCTGGATGGTATGAACCAGTTTGTTGATGACCATTTTCATAATTGTAAGTCACAATATTGTTGCTGATCATCTTGCTAATTGTGCTATTCAATATGGGAATAAAAGAGAGCTTAGTATTTCCAAGGAATGGATGAAATTCCTTAGGGGATCAAAGCATTGGTGATCTTAGTGAAAAATGTCGTGCCCCTCTGCTCCGATGATGATTATATTTTCAAACAATGACGTGAACAAGATCATGGTTTATAAAGGCATAAATACACAGCTGATTGACTTAATCTGGTTATCCTGTCATTCACATTACACTATTCAGAAAAAAATTCAAATCCCATCTGCCTTAAATCTGATGGAGGACAACTGTTTTCTCTTTTCTTCATTATCTTAACATTCCCTCTCTCTAGTTTGACCCTATGCCCCCAATATCCAATACTAAACCTTTATATAGTTTTACCCAATTACTCATCCCACCTTTTCTCTTGAACTCACTACCATAGCCAAGTTGACTTTTGGCTTGTTGTGAATCCCCAAGCTCCGTTTGTGGACTTCCCTCCTAAGGGTAAGAGTGATTTGTCCTTTCTGTGCACCCTTTTCTGAAAAAGTGACTTTACTCCTCACTTTTGAAACTTGCCTTCAAGTTCATATGCAATTGAGTATTCCTCCTCTCTTCTTTCACCTATGAAGATTTTCTGTTTTAATTTTTATTAGTTTATCAAGTTTGTCACATTTTGTTTTAGAAATTTTTTTGGGTAATGGCATACTAGTGTGAGTCTCCTTTTTGTCCTTATCCTATGGTCTATTTTCTCTTCTACCTTGATATTTTACTAATTTTCTACCCTTGATTTTTTCTTTGCCTCTATTTGGCTCTATTGCTTGTTTATCCTAGACATAGTCCTACCCACTTGCGCTACCCCTATGTAATTTCCCCAATTGGAGCAGAATTGATTTGTGAGATTTTAGCTCAGTTCCTAATTTTCCCTGCAAGCTTCTTAGTAAGTTGGGGAGAACTTCAAACTTCTTCGAAGGCGTAGGTTTAGTATTTCAAAATTTCTGTTTAAAGCAGTGAGCTCAGTTAGCACTGAGTAGTGCATTGATAATTTAAGAACTCTTTTTTGACTCTCGAAGTGTTCTCCAAACTTCTCAGAGAGCGTGTCTATTTTTATTAAGTCTCCAAGTTGACTCCAATCATCATCCTACTACTTCAATTTCATCATGATGAGGTCAAAGTTAGAATTCAATATCGTTGCAATACATTTTGCAACTCGGATGAAATATTTTAAATGATCACTTAAGTTTCTAATTTTTATTTATTTAATTGATGACTTAATTGAAGATCACAATTTCTACTACTGAGAGGGGGGGTGTGAATCAATAGTAGATATAAACTTTTGAACCTTAATCAAATTTTAAACTTGTTAAACTTCAAACTGAAATCTGAAAGTAAATGAAACTGAAACCAAAACGATGCAACCATACAAGAAACAAAGCACAAGTTTTTACATGGAAACCCAGGATGGGAAAACCACGGTGAGAAATGCTGCTGGGATCTACTGTCCTAATCCAGCCTCACGGTTGAAGAATTTACAAGATTTTAGGGCACCAACCCAAGGAATCACCAAACTCCTTATATGAGCACCAATTTATCCAAATTCACAAATGATCTAAGCACCCACTCAGGATTCTCAGAACACCAACTCTAAGAATATTACAATCAATAATTACAACTGATTACAAATTCTGAAATTTTTCCTTACAAAATGAGTGGACAAACATATACACTTTGAATAGATTTCAGATTTATCAAAAACAACTCCAATTGGATCTGTAACTGAATACGACCTGAAAGAATAATCTGCATATGTAACTTAATTGTTACCTGAATCACTTGTCTGTAATTTCAAAATAGACTTGATAAAATAAAACCAGACTTTACTATCACTGATATACCTGACATTTGCCTTCAAGTAAATTACCTTCCTTCCTTAGAAGCATATCAATCTTCAATCTTCAGCAAATGTTGCTATCAGAATGTCTAATCTTCTTCAAAAAGATTATCATTAATATACTCAAATCTTTTCATATATACTGTCTCCATGCGGCAAAGTTTCTTTCTCAAAATATGTCAGACATATGATGCCTTAAACCCAATCACCACACATTTCACACACCCTTAAATCAATTGAATGCAAGAATATATATAGAATGCATCGAAGGGTTAAGAGGTTGTAACTATCAATAGGAAGTTGTAACTATCAAACAACTACCCAACCGGCAACTCAACCTCCTGCCAACGTAGTCTTCCAGCAGATTCTTCTTCAAAGTTTATATATGCATTCATTATACACGATGATCACCTCCTGCCAACGTAGTTTTCTTCTTCAAAGTTTATATATGTATTTATTATAAACGATGATCTTCCATTATCAAGCTGAAGCAATTCACCGATCAAGAATATAATATTCTGAAAATTATCTTCACAGCCAAGATTTCGATTTAAAATCTGATTAAAATATGATGGAGACTATGAAGAACGATTCAATATATGATATTCGTTTCTTCTGCATACCCACAAACGATGAAAAGAAGCAGCCAACAAAACACCTGTGCCATCTGTGTCTGTGCGTGGTATTCAATCCATACTTTTTGTCGATTACTTTATAAATAGAAATATGATTTGAAACATTCATTAAACAAATTTGATCAGAATGAACGTTATTTTAATCTGCAAAATAATCTTCCTGTTTGCTGTCTGCCAAAAATCTGATCACAAATTTATGATATAGAGGGACGGTTCTTTCTTTTTGTTCATTTTTTTTTTATGAATAAGGGGCCGAAGCCGAAGTTTTTATATTAATAATAAGTGAAGAGTACATAAAATATGACTGCATATACTACTAAACTAGTCTGCAACTATTGGAAAAAACCAAAATGGAGCATCTAGCCACTCCCAGCCACAAAATAGTAAAGTCTAGTTGGTAAAGGACCAAAATGGAGCATCTAAGTTTCTAACCACTCCCATCCACCGAAAAAGCCTAGTTTGCTGATGATTTAAAAGGTCAAGCTGTCAAATACCCTAAGCTAAGATTACTCAAAATACCAGACAACCCAAAATGAACATATCTGTGTATCAATCAGAAGATGAGGAGGAGCTCGCTTTGTTATCCTCTGTCGAGGCCACACTTTCTGAGTCCTGGCTTTCCTCTGCCTCTTGATCGTTTTATATACCTTCCTCCTCTTTGTCATCATCCTCCTCTAGCTCTCCATCCCCTGCTTCTTCTTCTTCTTCTTCCTCTTCCTCCTCTGCTTCTTCCTCTTCCTCTTCCTCATCCTCTCCACTTTCATCCTCATTTTCTGATGAGTCTTTGCTGCCAAAGCCATCTAGTTTTTCATCATATCTGCACTAGTAGACCCAGTCCAAGTCCCCATCTAGATCATCTCTGAAGGGCTCATCTAGGCCATCCTTCATGCCCAGAAACTTTGAGAGAAAGGTTATTCCTTTTTGCATCATTCCTCTTCTGATAATATGGTACTCCCATTCCCAGCCCCACAAGATGAAGAACCTCCTAGGTGGTCCGTCATAGATGTTTCTCCTTTGGCTACTCCCAAATCCTGGGAATGGGTCTCCCGACTGCATCACCACTGCGTGTTCAAATGGGAGTGGGATAGTAAGGTCAGCATCGATGTTTACAATGGCCTCATGTAGTCCAACTAGGTAGTCACCCTCGAACAGCCTATAACACATTTTCTTTGCCATAATCTTACGCACCCCTGCTACCAAGATGCTGGCTAAGAAACCTGCACAGATGCTTGAGTTCACTCTATGGTGATGATTGGTACATAAGAAATTAAAGCCCAAAACCTTCCTCACTACATGTAGAACCATTCAATGCTTGTACTTAGAAATCTCTTGAAGCCTTTTCTCATTAATTGAGGTGCCGAAAGCTATTTGTTGCTGGTTGGAGTTGAGTTTGATGGGAGTATCCATACCGATCAACCCTGCTTGTAGTCTGCACAAAGAACCGCCACAGACACTCAACTCAAACAAATGCAAGGTTTGAGTTTAGAATGATAAACTTGAGCCTACTACTCTTCCGCCACACTCCGTCGAAACTCAACCCGAGAAAGCTGGCATTTTCTCACTGACACACCTTGTGAATAGTCCTTTGTTTGCTTTGGCCAGCAACTGTCTATCCTTAGTTGTTGGTACCATTTGTAGCACATCGTTTTAGTCATTCAACCAATCTCAGGGACAAAAGCTTCTAAATCCTAAATTTGTTCATTGCTAGATTTAGCCAGCGATTATTCTTCCAACATGACGAGACTTGCTAATTAGGGATGAGGATATAAAAATGTTCCATCACTGCCATTGCACTTTCTCTTTGCCACTTGATTGATTTAACTCCTAGCACTCTGAATTCTTATTACTCCAAGTGAAGAATGGCGGTGTTGTACCCTTGTGTACTCAAACCCAACGTCTCCTTCCTATTTGACGACCTGGAGCCCACTTTGCTTAACTCTCCCGCCAAGGCATCAATTTGAATTTAAAAAAACTTTTACTTGGAGTTCCTTTCCTACGCCTGTGGTTAGAAATGCTTAGGATCCTACGGATATGACTGCTCTGGAGCAGGACTTAATTGTTTTAAATTTATTCCTTCTTCTCCCTGTTTCGCCAATTCATCCGCCATATAATTCCCTTCTCTATAAATGTGATTGACCGTTATTTGTTCAAATCTGTCTATCATCTTTAAAATTGCCTCTAACATGGAATGAGGTCTCCAATTTGGTGTGGCTTTTGTTCTAACTGTATTCACTGCAATCATTGAGTCACCTTCGATCTCTAACTTATCCAACCCCAATTCTGACGCAAGGGAAAGTCCAATTAGTAGGGCTTTGAATTCCGCCATGTTATTGGTGTCATTCTCCAAAGGTTTTGAATTCCTGGCTACAACTTTACCGTGGCAAGAATGAATTACACAACCTGCACCTGACGGCCCCAGGTTTCCCTTGGAGGCCCCATCAAAGTTCAGTTTAAACCACCCACTAGCTGGAGGGTTCCAGCAACAATTCGCCCTATCTTTCACATTATCTTTAACTCCTCTGCCTAACACTTGAGGGGCTCTTAGACCGTACCAATTCTTCAACATTTTGTCATCCTAGCTAGTGTAATACTTGTGGTGAGCACTTTGAGCCTGAATGCGGGAATTCATTGTTTCTACTATGGTTGCCTCCATTTTGTTTAGAAGCGAGGCTTTATCCATTTTTTTATCTTGAAATAATCTCCTATTTCTTTCTTTCCATAATTCCCATACCAGAATTGAGGGCGAAATGATCCATAGATTTCCACATAAGCTCTCCTCAAACAAAGTGGGCCATGATTTGAAAAGAGATAAGATGTCATTTGGCAGTGCTAATATCCATCCTAATTGTGCACATAACCATTGCCAACATTCTAATGCAAATGGACATGTCAGTAAAAGGTGGTTTACATCTTCCCCACTGTTTTGGAAAAGAAAGCTGATAGAGGGGCCTTGAAAGCCAAACCTTATGAACCAGTTTGTGGTTAGGATTCTTCCCTGTAATGCAGCCCAAGTGAATATGCCCGCCTTTGGTAGATATGCTTTATTCCAGCACAAATGGGTCGGCATCTATGTTTTAGCCTGGTTTTGTTGCCCTGAAGCTATTTTGTATCCTTCCTTGACATTGTCTTCTCCTGATTTTGCTCCATTCCATATAATTTCATCCCTACCTTGTTTTAGTAGGAAGAATATGTCCTTTAAGACTAATCTGAGTTTCTCAATATCCCCTCGAGCCAAATCTAAGTCCTCAAACTGCTTCCATTGCCAAATTCCTTTTTAAATATTCTCCGAAGAAGTTGATATGTAATCTTTGACAAAGAACCCCCACTTCTCTGAACATATGTTGTTGATTCTTTCAGACTCCATTAGTTTTCTTATACTCGGATACCCTCATCAGGAATCTTCCCAAAAAAGAGCTCGGCTGCCATCCTTAATGTTCCAAGTGATCTTCTCTAATATTATGTTGTTGGATTTGGAAACAAAGTTCCAAATCCTGGATTCCCTAGGGAATTCCCTCACTCTTAATGCCTCATCTTCATTAAGATTGTAGAAATATTTTCCTCTGATAATCCTAACCCATTTGAGGTGTTGCTCCTTGTGGATTTTCCAAAATAATTTTGCACCTAAAGTTTGATTTTGATGAAGCTGGTTCTTGATGCTAGTCCCTCCGGACCCCACTGGTTTACATATTTTATCCCAAGAAACTAAAGCAAATTTGCTTTTAGTGTTCGTGCCTTGCCAAAAGAATTTCCTCATTTTCTTCACAATGTCCATGTAACTTCCTACTATTAATGAAATGCAAGACATGAGATAGTTTGGGATGGGTGCCAGAGTAGCTTTTAGCGTGATGATCCTTCCTGCCCAAGAGAGCCATTTGGATTTCCATGACTCCATCCTCCTATCAAGTTTTTCTCCGATAGGTTTCCAAGTTGTTGTGGATCTCATTGATTTGTCAATCGGAATCCCTAAGTATGTGCAAGGGAGCTTTCCCTCCTTAAAACCGAGAATATTCAGAATTTGTTGTTGAATTCTTTTTTTGATGTGGAAGAAGAATATCTGGGATTTCTCTTTATTGGCTTTTTGTCCAGAGGCTAAGGCGTAGTTAGACAGTAGTTTTTTCAATTGGATTTCCTCCCTTTTAGTGCCTTTCCCAAATAACATTGTGTCATCAGCAAATTTTTGGTGAGTGACTAGGTTAACCGAAGAGGTTATTTCCACACCTCGGAGGATGCCTTGACTCTGAAGACCACTAAGCCTTCTTCCTAAAGCTTCAGCCATGATGATGAACAAGGGGGATAATGGATCCCCTTGCCTGATTCCTCTACAGCATTCAAAGTATTTGTGTGGTGTGCCATTGATGAGGATTGAAAACTTGGTTGTTGAGATGTAGTAGAAAATTAAGTTTATCCATGCCCTAGAAAAGCCATATTTTCCATACATTTGGATAGGAATCTCCCATCCACTTTGTCATATGCTTTCTTGATGTCTAGTTTTATGATCATGCTTGGTTGTTTGTTTTTTTGAATGGAGTGTATGGGTTCCTAAGCGATGATTACACCATCCAGAATAGATTTTCCTGGTACAAAACCAGTTTGTTCTTCCCCAATAATTTTTCCCAAGAGCTTTTTTAATTTGTTAGCAAGTGCTTTGGTTAGCAACTTATAGACAGTATTACAAAGTGAGATCGGTCTGAATTCATCCAAGCAAGTAGCTTTATCCATTTTTGGGATTAGAACTATGAATGTGTTGTTAATTTCAGTGAGGAATCTGCCTGAAGATCTTGTTACTTCTAATGCTTCTGTCAACTCCGTTCCCAGAATGGGCCAACAATGTTGAAAGAAACTTTGAGGGAACCCATCTGGGCCCAGTGCTTTGTCGGGGGGCATTTGAGAATGGGCTTTGTGTATCTCTTCCTCTGAGAATTTGGCCATAAGCATTTGATTGTCATCCTGTGAGATTAGTCTAGGAATGTCCTCCAACAATTCCCTCTGAGCTTGGAGATGTGAGCCCTCAAAATTGTTGAGCAGCTTGGTATAGTAGTTAACTATTACTGTTTGGATCTCCTTTTGTTCTTCTAATGTGTGACCACTGCATTGTCAATTTTGTGAATCCTGTTGATGCATCTCCTCTGCTTGGTACTGTTGTGAAAGAATTTAGTATTCTTGTCCCCTTCCTCCAGCCAAGTCTCCCTGGATTTTTGCCTCCAAAAGATCTCCTCTTTGGCCAAAATGTCTTCATAGTCTTGGAGAAGTTCTTTCTCTTTGCTGAATAGCACCTCAGTCATCCCCTGTTGAATGACACTCTCATTTAATTCTTTGAGGTTTTGCTCAATGTCATTTTTTGTTGAAAATATATTTTTGAAATGGCTTCTATTCCATTCTATGAGATTTTGTTTGATGTGCTTTAACTTTGAGACAAAGCAAAACAATTTTGATCCTTTTGCATTTCTTTCATTCCACCATTGGTCGATCAGTTTGGAAAATTCCTTGTCTTTCATCCACATATTCTCAAATTTGAAGGGGCAAAGCAGAGGTTTATCTTCCCCAAGAATATCTAGCTGGATAGGATAATGGTCTGATCCTAAAGTAGGAGATATTGATGCATTAAGGTTGATAAGTCTCCTTTGAAAAAGAACCTGTCTAATTTATTTGCTATGTTGTATCCCATTCTCCTGTTAGTCCAGGTGTAGGTCCCATTCTCCAATTCAATTTCAAATAGGTTTTCTCTATCAACCCAGTTCTTAAATTCCAATTGATGTTGTGATTCCTTCTGTGATCCCCCGCATTTTCCTAAGAAATGAGCAATGGCATTAAAGTCACCTCCTAAGATGATGTTTTTGTCTGACCACTCCCCAAGGCAGCAGCTAATCTCATCCCAAACTTCTTGTTTTGTCTTGTTGAGGATTGGTCCATAAACATTTATAATAAACAAGCATAAATTTGAGCCTAAGCTTTTGATATCTCCCCCCATCCAATTGTGCTTTCCTGTCAGCTTTGAAAAAACTACATTTCTTGGGTTCCAAATGATGGCAATCCCACCAGAGGAGCCCACTGCCTCTACAACTTCCACTAACCAGCAACCTAATTCCTTTGTGAACCTGGTTAGATGCAACGTTTGACTATACGTTGCTTGATAGGGGCATTTAGACCCCTAACATTCTAGGATATGATCTTCATTGTAACTTGGGAAGGAACTTCCCCTTCCCTGCCTGCATATATGCTATGATCTTTCTCTAATCCGAATCTTCCCCATCTTTTGTTCTAAGTTCTGACAATGATTTTCTTCCTTTCCCTTGCTTTCTCTTTTCTCCACAATCGGTAGAGGATTTACTGGAGGTGGATCTCTGAATACCTAGAGTGGTGTTGGGCTCTTGAAGTGGAATGGGAGACAGGGGGTTTTGGTCGGGCTCTTGTACTTGGAGCTGGTCGAATACTTGTCTAGGACCCATAGATCAGATAACATCAAACCTTTTAGTTCCTCCATTCTTTCTTCTTCCTCCAGGTAGTCCGAGTCTAGTAATCTTTCAACAAAGGTTAGAGGAGACAATCCTTTAATGGTATCCTCATCTGGTATTTTGTCTTTCCCTGATAAGCCAAATAGTTCATAAACTGCCTGCAGCCTGGGGGAAATAGGTGAGCCCTAATCCTCGGAAAAATCCTTGTGATAATATCCTTGTCTCTTTTTTCTTCTTTCCCCTAGAGACTTGTTTGAGAGGGGCAATACCACCTTTGATTCTTTCTTCTGGTGAAGTTTTGTTTTCTTTTCCTTCACTTTTTAGGTCTTTACTCCTTTGGTTGGAAAATTCTTTGTGTGAGACCAACTGTGATTTGCCTTCCAATTCTTTTTCTAACAGTATAGAGGATTTCCTACATCCATTGTTGTTATTTGAGAGCTTGGAAGGAGATTCCTTTTCCCCATTCTCACCTTGTTTACTGCTGAACTTCCTTTGGGGGGTGCAGAGTAGTTGTTCCCTATCTATTGTCACACCCTCCTGATAAAACTCACTCTCCCTCCGAATCTTGGCTAACTTCCACAAATCACTAAGCTTGGTTTGAAGGATGTCTTCATCTCCCTTTGATGATTCCTTATTCTCTAAAACTTTGGGGTCTAACTCCTCCGAGTTGTTAAGTGTAGGAGACCCCAGTGTTTGGCTATTGGTATCCTCTGCTGGGGAACTCGAAGAGGGAGGGCTACTAACCACATCTTTGAATTGATAGTCAGTGGTGTTTATAAATTGTATGTTCCCTTCGGTTTGTGTGGAGGTTGAGTCTTTTGCTTGAGTAGAGGGTGCCCCTGTTGTATCCTCCTCTGCGAGAACTTGATCAACCAATTCTAAAATCATATTTTCTTGAATCTACATCACCCATTGTAATAAGAGCCTCTCGATCTGTCTGTGGTTAAACTTGGGATGATGTACCAGAAGAGTTATCCTATGGATCATAGCATTCTCCAAGGGTACCAGAAGAGTGTTGGGTAAATCTGTTAGTTGACTGAATTCCTTTGAATTTGGAATGATGCAAGATGTTATCCTATGGATCATAGCATTCTCCACATAATCCTTGCCTTCCCGTCCTCCATTCGACCCATCTTAGATACGTATTGTACACCTTTTTGACCTTTGTTGAGTACATGTTATACCTAAGAGGCTATGATTTGTGTATTAGTCTCCGGTGTAGGATCCAAAGGAAAAGGTTAATCTCTTTTTTGAAGGAGACCACTACTTGATCCCCGCAATCCGTGGCTACTACTACCTGGTCATCGATTTCCAGGAATAGCAAGGGTGATTGAATCTAATGTTGTCTAGCCTACAACACCTTTGGCCCTTTGTTTCCTTCCGAGTTAATCCATTGTGAATCCATATCAATTTTTGAGATCTTCTGAGTCAGGATAGTGGGCTCAAATGTTTCTCCCTACTGAGGTTCAAGATCCACCTGTAGGTAGTCATAAGAGACCTTCTGAATCCAAGTACCAAATTTGGAAATAATCTTGATGGACCGTGGAAGTTATTTTTCTATGTTCATAAGGAGACATAGCTTGGGGTTCGCATACCTTTCAGAGTTGGAATGCTTAAGGTATATTCCCATTTTATTGCCAAAAAATTAAAGAGTTTTTGCTTCTTTGTACTCTATAGGTAGATTTTTAAGAGAGACCCACATTGGAATGAATTTGATTATGTGATTCATGCTATTAAAGTTCGGGGTCCATTGTTGCATATGTAGGCCTAAGTTGTTATGAAACCAGTGTTTATGTTTAAAGGTTTTGTCTCGGCTTTATTTGTCTTTAAACATGACTAGGAAAAACCCTTGAACATCATCTATGCTTTCTATTTGAGATATATTATGCCAATTTTGAAATGCCCATTTATTGAAGTCTAAGTGCGGCATATTAATTTTCCAAAACTTACAGATTATAGCTTGTTGTAAAAGACATCTTCTCCCGTCTAATGTCTCTTCTGAGAAAGTGATTGACACCTCTGGTGGAGATGGAGCGGATTGGTCATGTTGGACCTGGTTCGTCATACCATTTTGATCTCTGCCATTGTCTGTAATGTTGGAGATGGCCGTGGCTAGTGGGATCGCTGTTGAATCATAGTGGCCCCCTTGGCTCCTCTGTTTTGGTTTTGTGTGTGTAGTTCTCTTCTTCCATTTAAAAGCAACCCTATTGTTCCTGTTTCGACCCAAGATATCACCCCAACCAGCATTTTTTAATCTAGGGTTTTGGTTTGTGTTCATGATGTCTTATCTTTGTTTGTGAATGTCCCAGTGCAGACCTGACCACGCTTTCTTCGGTAACGGTGGGTTGAATGGCCTACCCGCCCTCGTAATCAGGAAAATAGGGATGAGGTTGGGGTTGTTGTTTGCATTCGAAAGGCGTTTAGTTCCCCTGGATTGTTCTTTCCCCTTGGAGTGTTGCTGAAATGTTTGCCTTTGAGGTCCCAAATATGACAAGTGAAGATCAGCTGCCCGCCCCCAGTCATCAAAATCCCTTCTTTGATACTCAACCCGGCTCTGTTTGCTATGTGAACTCTGTGACCTGAACCTTGGCGATGTCTCCCATCCGTGTTGCATACTATTCTGTCTTCTTTGATCCCAAAAAATACCATTTTCTTCACACCGAGGAGCCCATCCCCAGCCTCCGCGATCCCAATCCTGCCACCACCATTTTCCCTGGTTCGGGACTTCCGCTTGAGCTCTTCATTCTGTTCATTCGATCCGAGGAATACAGTCTGAAACAATTCAGAACAGCAATATTATAATCATCAGTACTGATCAATGACAAATATGTCCATGTGCATATTCAATCAGATGCCTATGTATTTCTGCTAAAAAGAAATCAATTAATCTTAATGAATCTGACCATGGTCTGTAAATCGACCATTCTGCTTGCAGAGATCCAAACAACGAAACATATCAGGTGTCCATCAGTTTCAATTGGGCAAATGTTTTTTTTCTGATTTAAAATAGTGATATAATCCGATCAACATTCAAACATAACAGTGACTCAAACAAAATATTGTTCCTATCCGATTCTGATTTGACATCAATGACAAGATATTTAACATTAATTGTAATATCATTTTAAAATTGTGATTATTTGCCTCAAAACGGATTCCTAGAAAAGTTAAAGGGGCCTAAGCAAATAAAAGATCTTTTGAGTTGAGAATGACTTATTCTAATTTTTGAATTGCAAATTCCCTCCAAAAGAAGCTATAAAAGGAGGTGTTGGGACTCATTTGTGGATATGCTAATGAATGATATTGTAATCTATATATCAGCACAAAAAAAAACCGAATCTAATTTATATGATGAATCTAACAAGCTTCTATCCAAAGTTTCCTAATTTTGATGGGATGCTTCTAGAGACGTATGGTATATACAAACTTCACTAGATTAACAACACTACACAAGATATACCATATGAAACCAGTTTGTGAAAAAACCTAGCAAATAATAGTACAATACAATGAGAAATATCTGTTCTATTAAAGAGATCTTGAACTTTGTCTAGAGCAATTCCAGCAACATGTACTGGTCATACAGAACCATGTAGATCTCCATCCCATGCCTTGGATTTATAGGGAAGAGACAACCAAGAAACCACAAATGGTTTCTCAACACCATGAACCATGTTCAGAGTCAAAGCAGCACAATTGGACCCATGTGCCCCAAGATGTGAATTCATCCTCCTGAAATAAAATGTAAGTTTCTATTGAGGATATTGACCCCTACAAACAAGGGGGTCAACTAATCAGCTCGAATGCTTCATATTGGAGCACTTTTTCTAATTACTCGTATGCAGCTATATTTAACCAGTTGAAGATGCTCCATCTACTCGACTCTATAATTCCCACTATAAATGCTCTCTTACATAAGTTGTAACACAATCCAAGTGGTGGGATGTGTCATACAAGTGATCTCATGGATGTGCCCAAGGGTAGCACCCCATTTTATTAGGGCCCAATTCACAACACATTACTAATATTAAAATATTCAAGGACATTACGGTGTATGACACACCTAGTCTTAACAATAGCGAGGGGATATTCAAACTTTCATCTCTTTTTCATCCCTAGGATTGTGACTGAGACACAATGGAAAGAACTGGGGGTCAGTGGTAGGCATATGGGAAGAATTCCTTCAGTCCTTGATGATGATTTAGAAACAGCTTGTATTACATTGTGTTAAGGATGACGAGAGGCTGAGAAACAATTTCTTAAAAGTTTTGAATTTCATGGTTTTATTTTTTACAAGTTTGATAGGACTAATACTCTGGCCTTATGCACCATGACTTCAATTTCCTTTGCGTTGTTATGCTATGGTTGCACTAAGACAGCAAATAAGTAGTCATGTTATGGTAATGTTAAAAGGTATTTATTTTGAAAATATCATAAAGCAGTGTAGTTGTTTGGGGGCAATTACTACACAATCTGACATTCTTAATTTGTGATGTAATCATGTTTGATGTGGTTTCTATGGCTTCTTGCTGTAATGCACTGAACTCTATGTAATTTTCCTTCAACTGCTACCACCAATTTCCTGCTTGTAATGAGCCTTGAGTTGGTTAATTTTGTAATAAATTTCCTTATTTTTAATGCATTTGACACAGTTTCAAAAAGAAAAGTAAATACTAAAAATGACTTATTTCTTTTTGAAAGAATATAAATTGGAAGTTCTAACTTATCGTGTGAAGCTTTTTGTGAAAGGAAAGACAAAAGCTAAATATGATTGGCCTAAGACTAAGAATGGTAAGCATCTTACGCAGGCGCATAGTCATTGGACGGCATCCATTGAATAAGTGTCAAGTTGAAAGATTTGTGAGAGATTCTGAGCATCAGCTTCATAACATGCTCTTACCCATGTTTATGAAATATGGAGTGGTAACTCTTTCTTTGTTCTATTTGTGGGTATTATTTTTTTAACTCAAATTAAATAGCAAGATTTCTTTTCTACCATAAAAATATCCTTATATAAGAGAAAGATCTTTAAGCCTTAGGCCTGTTTCTGCACATCTTTCAGCATGTTTATTTGTACGGTCAAGAACAATTCAGTCTACATGTGAAAGACAAAGGTATTGCTTGCATTGGAAATCCAATTCATAATCTTGTGAATGACAACTATGTTCTTCAAAATGGAACATATTCCTGGGCCAAGTAAGTTATTTCCAAAGTTTCTCAATCTTCCCTTCCAGATTAATGATACATATTTTTCAAAGATTTTGCCAACAGCTACTAATTACCTCTCTTGACCTGAATGCATCTAGTGGATTCATTCTTTATCGAGTATGCGCACTGGAAATGGTACAATCTAGAAATCTAGCCCTGTTTGTTCTGTATTTTTTTCTTAGTTTTTGAGTCAACACAGTATTCAAAATACATTTTTTTTGGATTGCAGGAACTGTATTTCATAGATTGGAAGGGGACTATATTACATAGAGCAATAGTGCATCAAAATGGAAGAGCAGTTTTGTAGAAACCCAGAAACATTTCATGTACAGAGTCAGCCGTGTATTTACTCTGGTTGCAACCCGATTGCTATAATGATGAGGTTGTAATTTTACCAAAAGCTAATTATTGAATTATTAATATTTATCTGCCTAGTTATTGTTTTGGGGTTATTTCAATAGGTTCTAAAATTGTGCAAATATCATGATCATATGGAATCAATCCTTGAAGAGCTCAACCATCTTTTTTCTTTTCTTTTTAGCAGTGGTCACAAGTTTAGAGTTCAAGTCTGTGTTCAGCAACAATAAATGAAGTTATACAATGGGAAAAATATATATATATATATTCACCATTAAATTTGTCTTATATTAATTTTATTTATTTTTAAATATAAGTAATATATCTAAATATAATCAAATTAGTTTAACATTGCTAAATAACGAAGTTTCATGTATGACATTTTTTTTGTTTACTTGTAGCGTGCGGCGCGCGCACACACACATATAAGTTTAGAGTCCAAGTTTGTGTCCAGCAACAATAGATAAAGTTCTAAAATGGAAAAAAATGAAAAAATATATTCACCATTAAATTTGTCTTATATAAATTTGATTTTTTTTAAATATAAGTAATATATCCACAATATAATCAAAATAGTTTATCATTGCTAAATAACCAAATTTCATGTATGACATTTTTGGGTTTACCCATATGAGTTTGTGTGGGCGCGCGCGCGCACACACACACACACACGCATATCTATATGTATGTACATTTATATGTGTGTGTGTGTCAATATTGTTGGGAGATGTGTCTCCGATACCTTTCTCGTCTCCTAAAACATCGATTTCTAAAGGATACTTTCCGACTATGTCTCCCATCATCTTCTCGTCTCCCACTGCACTTTTTGTCGTCTCTCACACGTCTCCTCCGCCCTTGGGGCTAAAAGGGCAAAAAAACAAAAGGAAAAACTCATTTTTATTGTGTTTGCCCAATGCTAGAATCCTAAACGTCATCGTGGAAACAAGAAACATGCCAAGAAGAGATGAAAATGAACCCAGATGCCGCCAAGTCAGAAATCATATGTTCTTTTTCAAAAAAAAAGGCAACACTGCAATCATGGCATTCAATGAGACGCTACAACTAGTAATCAAAATAGAGAGATAGAAGCAAATGTGTCTTCTAGAGATGTCGCAACGCCACATTCTCACAAGAGACTACACGTTAGTAGTTCAAACCCCATTGAAAGACTTTTTTATATGCAAGGTCAAGAAATGGTTGATGCAACGATTGTACGCTTCTTTTAAAATCGTTTAATGTTCTTCATTCACCTTTCTGTGGAGAGATGGTCCAAGCTATCAATAGTGGCCCAGTTGGGTATAAGCCACTTAGGTCTAAAAAGATTGGCACAACTTTAATTGATAAAGAAAAAATTTGATTAGAGTAACAAATTGCACCAATGAAAAGAGTATGATCTACGGAAGGATGTGTATTGTGATGGATGGGTGGACAGATGCTAGAAATCGTCCACTACTTAATATCATGGTGACATGCAATAAAAGGACTTATTTTTTTAAGGCAAAAAAAATACATTTTTTCTTCATAGCCATGTGATTAAATTGAGGAGGTGGGGGCATCATATGTAGTCCCGAGTTGTTACTTATATTGCTTTGATTGTAAAGCAATAGGTATGATGGTGCAAAAAAAGGTACAAGCATATATTTTGGACACCATGTTGTGTGCATTCATTGAATAATGCATTCAAAGATATTGGCAAGTTTGAGTTGATTTCAAACCTTATAGAAAAGAGCAAAAACAATATAGATGTTCATCTATAACCATCAGTACCATGCACAAGCCATTTATCATAAATTTGTCAAAGTAGAACTTCTCAAACCTTCTGATACACGATTTGCTTCTTACTTTATTCTTCGTGACCACCTTTGTGAATTGTGAAGTCACAGGAGCTTTGTGTTCCATGGTTGTTAGTGATGCATGGGCAACTTGAAGACAATCTACACTCACACACACACACACACACACATATATATATATATGTCAAGAGATATCTTTTCCGGGGTGCTTATTTTCATCAATTTCTCTATATGCAATAGGCGTGTCTAGAAGGATATCTCTCTACACATAAAATTGGTGATTTGTGGATATTTTATGACACAACATTGAGGCACTCACAATATATAAAATATTAGAATTACAAAAACATTTTTACAATTGTTACCAAAATATCATTCTATTAATAGAAAATAAATTTAGTAAAATTAAATAGTGATTTGTAAGCTTGATAGTGAAATTTTGAGAAAGCAGCTACAATATGCGATAGGTATTGTATGTCCATCACAGTGATAGCATGCATCCACTTACGCCTGCAAGCCAGGTTCATCGAGCAAATCCGGGCAAGAGTCAAACCCGAGACCATGAGTCGTCCACCCACAACCTCAAAGCAACTCCGCTACCAATGCGGGCTCATCATGCTCGATTGTTTCTTCCAAGAAAAATGGAGCCTTGTAACTCCAAGCTGCGAGGATGCTAGCAACATTACACATGTCTTTTGAATTAGCTTGGAAGTTTCTAAATATGATCCCGCATCACTTGTTCATTTAAGTGTTAAGTATGGAACATTGCTTCCAAAATCCAAAAACCATTCAGAGTGTTATGGCCATACAAAGATCGAGATATACAAGGAGAGCTTATGCATTCCAAATATAAAAATTTACCATTAAAATTTCCTATTCAACATACTGACACTATAGAAACAACAAAATCTATCGAAATATGAAGATATGTTATCTCAGCCCTTAGCCCAATATTTGCATTTATCTCTTCAAAATCTACCAAAGCAGAATTTCATATCAGAATGTACAGTATTCCATCCACTCCCTCAACTAACATATAATGGCATGTATGTATAACAAAACAATGATGATACCAAACTTTAAACCTAGACAACTCTATGCAAAGGTTTGGTTGGCCCTTTTGTCCCATTATTTTGACAAGAATGAATTTCAAAAACTAACCTAAATTCTTATTAATAATATCCAACTTGAACTTTCGACTCCTCGTTAATGAAAGAAAATGGTAAGAAATTATCACAGGAACTTATTTCTATGAGTACAACTCTTGCACACATTCTAAAATCCAAACATGAAAGCTTTGAATTACTCTGAAAACCATCAATGGGAACGGTGTCATTGTTGTGCATGGTGTAGAAAGGGTGTTGAACACAGTGTGAGTCCTGAAATTTCAAAGTTGAGATCTTATTTCTTACCAAGAACCATTGAAACTATTTGTTCAATGGCGCTCTCCTTGCCCGCAATGGTGTGGCAAGCCCTTTTGCAAATGTGCACCAAGCCTATCCATGACAATTATTCTACTTTATTTCTATGAGAAATAAATAAACCGATGTAATGAATTACACTATATTAAGAATCTCTATGAAAAGAGAAAATTGAGTTCGTATGTACATCTTGTCTGAAGTATTTGTTGCACAGTTAGGTGCCTCCCGCAAGGAGTACGGGGTAGTCCCATATTACTGTCACCATATGTAGACCAGAAAACATATGGCTGGTATCGTGGACTATAAAAGATCCTTTCCTTTCCTTTCTTTTCCTTTCCTTCTAAAATCCTCTATTACATAACGCATGAGTTGTCTACCTCTTTTGACCTTTGTTATAACATAATGCATCATGCATTGAGTTGTAATGTCAGCCACCTATGAAGTGCATTAAAACGTCAATTCTCCATTTCTAAATCATAGCTTCACATCAATTAAATCATAAGAGTATTTATTGACAAAGCTTCTTTGCATTCTTATGTGACTTTAGACACCTCTATGGCATAATCATATCCTTTGTTTGAGGTGAGAGGATTGGTCCTTGACCGTTTCTGGGTTAGTGTTAATTTTTTTGTGGAGTTTATTAGGCTCATATGTGAGGTGATAAAATTTGAAGACTCGGACAAGTCATGTTTGGGAGAAGTTTATGAAGAAATAGTTTCCATGCATGAAAGAGTCAAGAAAATAATAAATGCAAAAGATCTTTCTTTAAATCATTTGATAGAAGAAAATTAATGTGGAAAATGGAACAAACTTAACACCCCTTTATTGTGGTGCCTATGACTCAAATCCTAGATGGCATAATACCTAGGTGCCCAATAGGAGGGCTCTACATGAGGATAGAGAAGTAACATAAATGGATTTTGGGTTGCAATAAAAAATATTTATGATCAAGGTGAGAATGCCTCAATTATAAGGAGTCAATGGAATAAGTTTTCAGGTGAGCAAGGTGATTTTGCTTTAGTGGGAGATTTATATGATACATGAGCAAAGAAACTTTAGAGTGGTGGTGGAACCATGGAGGTGAAATACCTTAATCACAATCACTTGTGGTAAGATTTCTCACAAGTAGCTAACTCTCCATATTGAAAGAGAAATTGGAGTACTTGTGGTTTTATTCAATCACAAAAGAAAAATCAATCAGGGTCAATGAAAGTAGAGAACTAGGTCTACATCGATAGCTCACTTTGTCTTCTCTCTTGTGTTGATCCTAAGTACATGGAGGGTCCTTCAACAAAATGGGACCAAATTGCACCTAATAGAGAAGTTGCAACCATGGAGGATAAAGCCATTGAACCAAATGGCCTTAATGAATTGCTCCCAATTCTACTACCATCAGAAGAACCTACGTTAGAGAGTGATTAGAATCCGGAGAGCATCCTAGCTTAGAACCTTGATATGGACGATCAAAAATAGAATAGTAGGCAATAGATTTCTGATTTTTGGTTTTTCATCTATGTATCAACATCAAACTATCAATTCTTTTTATTTCAATATGTAACGATAATATAATATGAAATATGGAATGAGTTTTGAACTCTTTGACATGATGACATTTTATATTTATATATTTGAATTTAAAGGTAATGTTAAACTTCACCACTATTCTTGTTTTCAAAGTTTTATGTCACAATACTTTTTGGAAATTATTAAATTATTTTAAAAAAAAGTGTCCTCTCCAAGTACCCCCATCTCCTATTTTTGAAAACTTGACGTACTGGTATCAATCTCCAAGTGCCCTCGTCTCCTAGTTGTTGGAAATTGACAATGCAAGCAATTGTTATTTTGTTATTGATGTCAAAACTTAACTGGTGAGACTATTGTTATCTGTTTGAGTACCATATATATTGATTGATGAAGAATATTTAACAAGAAGACTAAGTGAATGGTTGAGTTAAGACAAATAAAAGGGTACTTGATCAATTGGCACTCTAGCAAAGTAATCAGTTGTTTATCTTTCAAAGACAGTTTTTCTGGTTGTTTTGTGTCGAGCAAGTTTGGCTTGTGTCGAGCGAAGTTGTTTGTGCCGAGCAAAGTTGTTTGTGTCGAGCGAAGTTATTTGTGACAAGCAAGTTTGTTTAGTGCCGAGCACCAGTGAAATTGCCGAGTGAAAACAGTGATGTTGGCCGACTTACAATATTTGGATTAATGATGAGATTTGAGATCTCTGGCCGACTTAGTTAATTTTATTAGGATATGTAAAGTTAATTAAAGATTGATCCACGTCATTTAATGTATGGGTAACTGTAATTAATGCATGGTTTCAAGATTTAATTAGAGACTACTTTGGAGAAGTAAATGTAATGTAATGATGGAATGATCCATTGGATCTGACCTAACCTAAGATCTACGATCTTGATTAAGTGGCAAAGATTTATCTGACCTAGACAGAGAGGTATATGATAACCTCAAGGGGTTATTCATTAAGTGTGCATGTGGATGTGGTTGTACTGATTGGTGTACATGTGTGTACGCAAGAGGATTGCATAGTTGATTTACTGATTGGCATGACCTAGCAGAGAAGGCTGAATATAGAAGCAGAAAGTTGCATGTGTGATTTCTTGACGGATTTCCAAGCAGATCAGAAGATTGAAATGACAATGCAGGCCATCCAGTAAGTTAGCATCAAATCTGTAATTGGATCTGAATTTGCAAAGTAAGTTGTATGTATCAAATCACAACTGCTGACTACTTTCTAATCATTGTATCAGTTAAAATCCTTTAACAAGGTTGACCTAACAGTCATTTGTATAAATCCTCTAACAAGGTGACATTCAGGTGGAATGTTCTAAGTCCTCTAACAAGGCCACTCCTGA
>MU225477.1:161748-173564 GCA_018584345.1 Thuja plicata | reverse complement strand
AGATTGGATTTGCAAGAACCAATGACAACAGCAACCTGTACTTGAAGACAGAGCAAAGCAAAGGTACATTATTAGCTGAAATTTTTGTAGATGACATCATATTTAGTGGACAAGATGTGTTATGCCAGACATTTGCAACAAAGATAAAAAAATATGTTGGCTTACAAATTTATCAAATGAAGAAGAGTATCTATATCACTCAATCTAAATATATCAAGGAGATACTAAAAACTTTTGGAATGGAAGAGTCCAAACTAGTGAGTACACCCATGGCTACTGGACAGAAGCTGACAAAAGATGATGACACAAAACAAGTGAACCAAACACTCTACAGATCAATGATTGGAAAACTACAGTATTTTGTACACAGTAGACCTGACATTGCCCTAGTTGTTGGAATTGTTGCAAGGTTTTTTGCTAACCCCAAGGAAACTCACATGATGGCAGTAAAAAGGATTCTAAGATATTTGAAAGGAACTAATGACTATGGTCTATACTACAAGAAGAATGAAAAGTTTGAACTCAGAGTTTACACTGACTCTGATTGGGATGGAAATGTTGATGACAGGAAAAGCACTACTAGTGGAGCATTTATTTTAGGAAAAAGATTGATCTCATGGACAAGCAAGAAACAGAACTGCACCTCACAATCTATAGCTGAAGCCGAATATGTGGCAGCAGCAGTCAAATGTTCTAACATTGTGTGGTTGAAGATACTATTGAAAGGTATGAAGGAAGAAATCACTGAACCAGTTGTCATATATTGTGATAACATGAGTGCCATTAATATTTATAAAAACCTTGTTATGCACTCGAAGACAAAGCACATAGCTATCAAGTATCATTACTTGAGGGAGCTAGTTCAAAATAAAGAAGTGAGACTGGATTATGTGAACTCTAAAGAACAATTAGTAGACGTATTCACAAAGGCACTTCCCAAGGATGCACATGAGTATCTGTGAGGTAAAATGGGGGTGATTTCCCTAACTAAGGCTAATTAAGTTATGTATAGTACTGTTGCATCAAATATTACACTCAGAATACTTGATACATTGATGTACAGTAAGTCACACTTTAGGATGCTGACTAAAGTTGTGAAGTTGGACAGGGACAAAAAAGAAGATCAGTCATAATCAAGATGACAGGATCAGCATGATATTGAAGATCTACATGATAAAGATATCGAAGTCTTTGGCATTGTTGTCAAAGAGGGAGAGATTACCTATATAAAGGCAGAAGATACTAGGAAAAAGTATAAAGAGGGAGAGATTACCTATATAGAGGCAGAAGTTACTATTGAAAACAATGAAGTGATTATCCACTCAGAGGGAGTCTATAGATGATTAGATATAGATGATTATAGTGTGATTACAGACACAAAGGGAGAAATGTTTTGTAGATGAGAATCAGAATGAAGCTAAAGACATTAATGAAGATTTGTTCATATCAAGGAACACAGGTGACTTTTTGGATTGCATGGTAACTATGCTTGTTAAAATAATTGTTTTAATATTTTGTGTTGCCATCAATGTCAAAGAGGGAGATTTTTGGAAAGTGACAATGCAAGCAATTGTTATTTTGTCATTGATGTCAAACCTTAACTAGTGAGACTATTGTTATCTATTTGAGTACCATATCTATTGATTGATGAAGAAGATTTAACAAGAAGACCAAGTGAATGGTTGAGTTAAGGCAAATAAAAGGGTACTTGATTAGTTGGCACTCTAGCAAAGTAATTAGTTGTTTATCTTTCAAAGACAATTTTTTTGGTTGTTTTGTGTCGAGCAAGTTTGGCTTGTGCCGAGCGAAGTTGTTTGTGCCGAGAAAAGTTGTTTGTACCGAGCGAAGTTGTTTGTGACAAGAAATTTTGTTCAGTGCTGAGCACCAGTGAAATTGCCAAGTGAAAATAGTGATGTTGGCCAACTTACAATATTTGGATTAATGATGAGATTTGAGATCTCTAGCCAACTTAGTTAATTTTATTGGGATATGTAAAGTTAATTAAAGATTGATCCATGTCATTTAATGTATGGGTAACTGTAATTAATGCATGGTTTCAAGATTTAATTAGAGACTACTTTGGAGAATTAAATGTAATGTAATGATGGAATGATCTGTTGGATCTTACCTAACCTAAGATCTATGATCTTGATTAAGCGGCAAAGATTTATCTAACCTAGACATAGAGGTATATGATAACCTCAAGGGGTTATTCATTAAGTTTGCATGTGGATGTGGATGTACTGATTGGTGTACATGTGTGTATGCAAGAGGATTGCATAGTTGATTTACTGATTGGAATGACCTAGCAGAGAAGGCTGAATACAGAAGCAGGAAGTTGCATGTGTGATTGCTTGACGGATTTCCAAGCAGATCAGAAGATTGAAATGACAATGCATGCCATCTAGTAAGTTAGCATCAGATATGTAATTGGATTTGAATTTGCAAAGTAAGTTGTATGTATCGAATCACAACTACTGATTACTTTCTAATCATTGTATCAGTTAAAATCTTTTAACAAGGTTGACCTAACAGTCATTTGTATAAGTCCTCTAACAAGGTGACATTCAGGTGGAATGTTCTAAGTCCTCTAACAAGGCCACTCCTAACAGGGTGATTAAATCCTTTAACCAGGTCACACCTAATAGTGTGTTATTGTAACCTTTAACAAGGTTGGCTCCTCACAGAGCTCACTTAAGAAGAGTGAAACTTGGTAGCATGTTACGGGTGGTTTTTCCCATATTGATTTTCCACGTTAAATACTTGTGTCAACTTGTGTGAATGCTTATGGTTTTTTTTACTGTTAGGTTTCTACAAGCTAATTACATTAGACAGTAAACTGCATGATTAAATTTGTTGACATATGCTACTGCTACTGAGTAGATCTGAAATATAGAAAGTTTTATTTGCTACATCTAGACCTGAGGATAACTGATTCACCCCTCCCCTCTCAATTATTCTAAATTCATTCTAACACTAGTGACCTCGATATGTGAGTGTGATATAAATTTGATTTTTTTTAAAAACATAAGTAATATATCCACAATATAGTCAAAATAGTTTAACGTTGCTAAATAACTTTATTCGAGTATGAAATTTTTTTGTTTACCCATATGAGTTTGTGTGTATGTGTGTATCAATGGGTGGGTCAACGGTGTTGGGTGGAGGGTACCCTTGTCAACACCCATATTTTTTGTTCTTTGCCTCATGGGACTTAACTAATCGCGCAAACATGTCAAGGTAGTTAGGAAATTTCATTTTCTACCCCCAAGTTTCTCAATCATTGTGGAATATGAGCTCTATATGAAGCCTCTTAAGAGACACAAGAGCAATAAAGTGCCAAACTTTGACATTTGTGGAGTTTGTGGCACCCAAAAATGTTGATTTTGGACTTACAATAGAATGCAAGGTCCCTCCACAATAACACCTCTCGATTTTTATCAACTCAAAATATTATTATTTTATTGAATATAAATATTTTAAAATATTATATTTATATTTATTATTTTTAATTTACTCATATATTTACATATAAAAACATAAAATGATATATATATATTAAAAATATACAAATACAATATATTCTCTACAATATGAATATGTAATTTTATTTATATATCAATAAATGATAACTAATGCATAAAATAAATTTATATGTTACATATAAAATATAATAAATAATCATATTAATTGTATATAAAACATAATGGGGGTTCACCGCACAGTGCAATGGTGGTTGCAACATCATGTTAATACAATGGTCAAGTGTTTGAATCTCATGCAGGTAACAACAAAAATGATAGAATGAATGCACATAAAAGGTGGATCACGCAAGTGTGTATGAAGAACTAAAGATAGACTGGAGATGTTTGTGGAAGGAAGTATAGAGGTAGGAGTGTCACACATTGAGCTTGAATGCTTGTTGTTTCTACAATTCAAATGGGAGTTCAATGGCCTCAAAGAGGAGGCTCGTAGGATGAGGAGAACATAGAGGCTAACAAACAGTTGGTGACAGAGGAATATGGTGAGATGAGAGGTAGGTTTCATGAGGAATAAGGGTGAAGAGGAATGTTAGGAGGCAAGCAGGTGGTGATGGGAGGGTGACAAGAGGACAAAACAAGAGCTCAAGAGAGATAAGGATTTGTAGCCATAGTGATAAGGAGGTGGGAGAAGAAATAAGGAGGTGGAGAAGGGGGTTAGGAGACGGGGAGAAAGATATATAAGGAGAGTAAAATAAGGAACGAGAGAAGAGAGATAGTAAGATGAGAAGGGGAGATAAGGATACAGAGGAAGAAATAGCAGGGGATGAGTGATAAGGAGAAGACTAGGAGGAAGGGAGTGTGATGAATAGAATGGGTGGAGTGAAGGGTAACTGGTTTCTATTAAGGATGATTAGTAAGTGTAGATTACTCAATACACTACCCAACTAATCTTTTGTTAGGTAACCTCTCATCCTAACAGAAGCTCATTTAATCATCGACCAGGGACGTATTTTCTTGGATGGAACCTACATTATATGTGCAACAAATTCAATCTAGCATCTACCAAAATACACAATTGAATTGAAAGTTTGTACATTAAAAGCATTCTACACTAGTTCTTATTTATGCAATTTTGGCTATGGATGAGACAGTGTAGTTGCGTGTAAACAAAATCAATTAATATAGAAATTTAATAGAAAGCAACTACTTAATGGAGAACCATCACAAGAATCTTAACTGAAACTATATTATGTTTTAACCATACATTGAACTAATTTACAATTACTAAATTAACCATGTGTTGCACCAAAGATGAGATTTAATAAGAATGAATTATACTAATTGAATAATTATAAATGAAATACAACTAACTGAAATGCAGCTAACTATTTCTAATCTAATAGAGAGTTGTGTCACCTCAAGTGGCCCTTGCTTGAGGATTCGTAACCTCATATCAACACAATAATTTTAAAATGAAAGTCACTATCCACTTTTATTCATCATAATTGAAAGTACAATAACAATAAACTATGACACTAAATGGATTTTGGCACAAAATCTATCACTATATTCTCTATCAACTAACTACTGCTTATAAGATCTCTCTGCTTTTATAGGAGAAATCTTAGAGCAATAATAATATAAGCTTTTAAATCTTTATTACACTTGTCATTTATCAGTAAGATATAGACTTATTCTATAACAAAAATTATTAAAACAAAGCTAAAAACATGCAACACTAAATCAGATTTGTTCATGCATCATGGGACATGAGGTTGTATAGGCACAAGACTTTTTCCCCCAATTAAATAGTCACCGCCAATTAAAATATCTTATCCCAAACCGTGTGTGGAAATAGCAAGTTTAGGAGCATTGTGCTTCTTAAAATTTCATTGATTACGAACTTGACTACGTCTTCCTTTGTAGCAAAAATTAGTCCATCATTTGAAGCTTCAACTTTTCACGCTCTGCGGCTGCAAGTTAGCTCAGATAAAAGGAGATATAAAAACACACCAAATTATCTCAAAATATCACATAAATTAGAATCGATCACCACTTCACACAAAATTATAACTATAATATGTAACATTGTACTATGCATATAATAACTATAATAGATCCATCATTATATGTTTAAGTGTAACCAAGTCTTAGGAAATTCTGATAGAGTATCGTGAAACTAAGCTCAAAACACCCCAAAAATACACTAATTATGGACTCATCAAAGGGACAATAACTATCAACGAGAGAGAGAGAGAGAGAGAGAGAGAGAGAGAGAGAGAGAGAGAGAGAGAGAGAGAGAGAGAGAGAGATTTATGGTTCAGAATAGGAAATATAAGTTCTATTCGGTATGGGTTGAATAAATAGAGAAGGAATGGAAACACCTCATAATTCCCAAAGATGACATCATTAAACATAATTGGCCAAATATAAAATGTCCCCCACTAGCAGATTGAAGCTCAACTTTGATGGGGCGTCGCGGTCTAACCCTGGCTAGTCTGGATGTCGATTTATAGCAAGAGATTACAGAGGCAAGGTAGTTTGGCTAGGGGCAATCAAACCAGTGGATGGTATGAATAATAATATTGAGTTTAGGACCTTATACAAAGGTTTCCATTGGTGCAAGAATAAAAATTTAAATATGATTGATACAGGAGACTCAATGCTAGTTATAAATACCATCACTATGAATTTTCAAAAAAATAGGAAGTTTGATATATGGATCAAAATAACCAAAGAGGAGTTGCAAGGAATGGATTACTCACTGTCTCACATATTTCAAGAGGCAAACAAATCTGTCGATTTCCTATCCAAGGCAACAAACAGTAGACTTAAAAGAAAATTAGATATCAGATTGTATGCAATTGTGGAGGGTCCAAATGTTATTTTACACTCTAACCTAGGCGAGTGTTTGGATCAACAAGGAGGATTTGGGCAGGAATATATTTCCCTATATTGGGAATGTGTTGGTATTTTTCTCACATGGTTGTGGTATCTATTGGTATTGTGTATTGTTGGTATTGTGTTGGGAGATTGTTAAATATTGTGGTGTAGTTATAAGGATTTGTTTATTTGGTTTTCATTGATGTCAACTAAGTCACTACAGTGCAACTAAGTGAGTACAGGTCATAATATACTACAGGTAAAGTGAAGATATAATTAGTAAGGAGGTAACACTAAAAATTGGTTAGATCCATAAGATCGGTAGACTGTACAAACATCACTTTGGTGGAAATCATTGTACAAATGGAATTATGAGGAGTGGTCACAGATTTAGCTTCAACCAATTTATATTGCAATGTGGTTCCAACCACATCTCATTTGGTTGAGCGGTGTTAGATTTTTTAGTGTCACAGACACCAAGACATGTAGAACTCTTATGTTCTTGAACAACCGGTTGATAGATCATAGATCGGTGAGTGGTAAAGTATGCGTGATCATTTCTAATGATATGATGATGTTTAAGTTTAAACATCCAATGTATTGGTATTTACAAGATTGATGCAAGCATTTAAGACATATTTGAGGAGTTGCATTAGAGAAGTCAAAACGTGTCACCTGTCTTGGAGATATAAACTTGTAGATCTTATCTTGGCCTAACTTGGTCATGATAAATCATTTCTTTCATTGAGATTATCAGATTGACATATGGTGTTGTCGTAGGAAAATAATTTGAAGTTCACTTTTAGGTCAGTGCAAGTTGTTTATATATATTGATAAAGAGAGTTGTTGTTGTTGTTGAGAGAAGTTGAAAGAGTTGTTTTGGGTTATTAGGGTTTTGTGATTTTAATTTGAGGTTGCGATCAGAGAGGAGAGAGCATATAGCAGTTATAGAGTAAAGAGAACTTATAGGATCTGACAAGCAATCAGTGCTACATCCAGATCACTTATTTTGTTGTTCCCTAATAGTTGAAGCAAGCAAAATCCCTTAACCGGGTGAACTCTAACAAGTTATTTTTGTAAATCCTTTAACAGGGTAGCTTCTTCATTGAGGTTTAAATCCCCTATTTAGGTATATCATAGCTGATCTTATTGTACTCCTAATAGTGTACTAGTCACTCCTAACCGGTTGAACTCTCAAAAAGGGTATTTGTAGCTCCTAACAGGGAAAACTCATATACTATAGTTATTGGGCTTGTGGGTGTCATCCCCACCATGGTTTTTTCCCCCTTGTAAGGTTTTCCACATCAAAAATATTTATGTTATATGTGAGTAACTTATGGATGCTTGTTATTACGTTCCTTTACGTATTTGCATCAGTTACTTGCTTTATAGTTTGGAAAGTATTTCAGCAGATGTTGCGATCACTGGTTTAATTAGTTCATTATTTGTTTGTACTGATTCACCCCCCCCCCCCCCNTTTGTTTGTACTGATTCCCCCCCCCCCCCCCCTCTTAGTACCTATTGTAATATGTATTTTATGGATGGTCTCCTAAATAGAGTTTGCACAATAGAGATTTGTATATAAAAGAGACCTATACCATATTCAACCATTTACATTTAATTTGTAATTAATAAGGGATATAGATTTGGAAATGAAAGAAAAGATTAGTGGAGTAAAATACCTACCTCACATCATAGAAGATCTAAAAATGCCATTTTTCTGAAGTATTTGTTGAGTTTCTAGAAAATTTGAGACTAGATCTAGAATAGAAATGCAAAAATGAACAAAACCCAGAAATCTTTTTCCATTTTGACACAGTTCCGATTTGCACCCTCAAGTCAATGTCATCATTGACCCAAAATTTCTAATTCTAACCTAGGGAAAAATTCACCTAAAAAGTCTCCGATAGGAAATCTATTTTTAGATCCCAGAAGTTTTCCAAAAAGGGTATCTGAATCTGCGCTCCGATCCACTGTTTATGAACCTGTAACTCCTGAAACATCACCTGCAAATATCTGAAAAAGAGGGGTTTTGGGGTGGCTATATAGCATTTTGCCTTAGTCAAACCCCCATTTTGGTGATCTCCACATCTACGAATAGCTGAATATAGTAGAATGTATGTGTGTTTGTTGCTCTTGGAAAGAGCTTCGAATATGTAATGTTAAGATCTAATCCTCTAGATTAAAAACCCTAACATAAATTGAAAAGAGAAAGCAATGCATAGATTTGAATATGATAAAGAAAGCATACCAAGACCCCAAGGCTAAAGTATTCCTACCAAACTCACAATCTGTATTTTCTACCCCATGATAGTGTCTTTTGAATGCTTGAATGTTGAAAATGGTGGATCCAAGAAGAAGGAAGGAAGGAAGAAGTCTCACTTGCTCCAAAGAAGATCCACAATGGCTTGTCCACAAAAATGCTTGTATGTCTCAATGAGTCATTATAGCTTGTCCTTCTATATCATCCTCTTTCTTTCTTGCATCATCATCATGTCATAATCGTAATCACATCATATCATCTTAAGATTTTCTCTCATGAAGAAATGAAGGCAAAAGAGTGTTTATATAGAGATCTCAATATAGACCTCCTAGGGCAATGTGAGGGACCCAAATTCAAATTTCACCTTGAATTATGGTCCAATTACAATCACCAACCAAGGAGGGGATTTATTAACCCAAATATCAGAGAACACACTTTCGCATCCGGACCCGGGGACCTATTTTAAGTTTTAGAACCCCGATAAGCTCCAAATTTGAAAGTGGGGACCACCTCCTGACAGAGGTCAAGGTCAAACTCAATTATGACCTAGGTTAGAATCAACCTCAACCCAGACCTGAGGTTTCAGGCTGGTCTCCTTGGGAAATCTATAGGATTCCTAGGTCAACCGGGGACCCAGGAAGGTGAGAAAACACACCAGAATGTTGGATAGAGGCACAAAGTCCAAAGAGTGGGTATGATGAAGATTTAGGAGAGACAATACATAGGTTATACCTAAAAATGGAATCATAGAAAGGGAGATTAAGGAGGACCCAAAGGATCCTAACCCTAATTTCACCTAGAAATGCATAATCAAGTGCATATGCATCCTAAATGCAGATTTAATATGCAAGTGTACTAAACGAGGGTGCTAAACCTATCCAAAATGGAAGTGCTTCCATTTTAAGATGATACATTTATCCCCCACTTTAGATTAGGTATGAAACTACGTGAATATGCAAGCTAAAGTAAGAAAATGTTGTAAAATAAAAAGGATATAGCCAAGTCCTCAATGTGGAGATCCTACAAGAAACTGTTAGTATCTGCAACCTGTAGCACACAAGGTTAATGAAAATCCATAGAGCACCTGAGTCTTACTAAGATGATTTTTTGAAGTGCATAAATCCCCATATGTCCCCCTATTTTGGCTTACTAATTCTGAAAGGTGAAATAGGGTGATAAGGTTAGATCTATACACTGGATATGTAGTTTATTGAAAAGTCCTTTCCTAAATAATTTATGAGGATTCAAAATCTTCCTAAACCGATTCAAGAGGTTAGGTATCTGAATCACAATTCCAACGCCACTAACAATACTAAAAAATGGAGCTACCAAACTCAAGTTATGATGAAAAGAGTGAATGTCTATCTAAATGCCTGTAAAAGGAAATTTTAATTTGACCTAGGTAAATTCAAACAAAGCCCTAATAAAACCCTAATTTGCAGCTATAAATACAATGAAGAAACACTTACCTTCTCATTCTTACCATTTTCAGAGCTTGGAAACGTGGAGCAGAATGCCGAAGAGAGAAGAACTTTGAGTGAGTCACATGGAGGTCCTCAGAGAGTACCTGGCCAGCGGACAGCCACTCTCTAAGGTAGGTTCCTTGTTTTAATATTTGTGATTGAGAAATTCCTATTTTTATAAGGGAGGTCGACCTTGACCCAAAAAGGTCGACCCTGACCTAGTTATGCCAACCTTGACCCTTTAAGGCCGACCATAACTGGGAAGGTCATGTCCTTTCTAGGGATAAGGTTGACCCTGACCTAGAAAGGTCAACCTTGACCCAAAAAGGTCGACCTTGACCCAAAAAGGTCAACCTTTACTAGGTCTAGTGATTATTGTAGTTGTCTGATGATATATTACTAATATGATGTTGTTTGTGCTGACAGGATCTTGTCCGTCTCTGAGAGCGCCCCTTTGGAGGGCTCTTACTGACTGTCAAAGAGAACTTGTCTAAGTTACAGTAGGATGAGATACATCTATTGAGAGATGTGGTATTGTACTGGGTAGCAGTCCTACCACAGATGAGGTTCCATCGGTCCATGATATCAGCCATGATAAAGAGGTGGGATGAGGACACTTGTTCCTTCCATCTTCCATCAGGAGAGATCACGATCACATTGGAGGATGTATATAGGATCCTATGACTTCCAGTCTGAGGCGAGCCTATTAGACCAAAAGTGTAGCGGGGTCCTCCTGAAGTTTTTTCAAATGGGGAGTATTGTTTGGGATGAGTACCATAGATGAGGACCCGATGAGATCAGATCACTCTATCAGCCATACTAGCAGGTCTGACACCCTTGATACGGAGAGTGATGTTATGTATACTCTCTTTGGTTGTAATGCCCAACACAAAGGGTAGAGTTTTCTTAGCACCATTCACCCATCTCGTACGTAGGATGGAGAGTGACGGGATTGTTTTCTTATGGGGCTGTAGCATGCTAGCCCATCTTTACCATGAGCTGAGTTAGTTAGTGAGATTTCAGTGGGAGAGTCTTACAGTATGCACCTTGCTATAGGTTTGGATGTTTGAGCATTACACATGTACATGACCATAGGGTATTCCGGTGATGGTAGATGCGAGTACACCAAGAGATTTTGCATATCTGTTAGGAGATGTCTGGCAGTACGGGGATATCCTCTTTTGGAGGGTATGCTTTGACTATATACCAAGTATTGATGTGATATGGAGACCATACTATCGGGTGACAGAATGACCAGATACTCAACACTAGTTGAGACACTCCCAGCAACACAAGATTTTGGAGGGTCCTACCAGTCATGTAGTGATGCCATATTATTTATAGAGTGATGAGATAGTTTGGTCTGACACAGGGATGTTGGAGATTTGATTATGAACAGTTGATTGATTGTATGTTTGTCATTGATGACAACATATAATACACAATAGTACTTATGTATGTCCTTATCCATATGATGACATGAAGACTTGCATGGATAGATACATGTTTTTGACATGTTTATTATGTTATGTTCATACACGCAGACCCAGATATGATGTTTCAGTAAAGATATGTAATTCTGTTATTAACAGTTACAATTCTGGAGGAATAACAGTTTAAGGCCGACGTATGTAACGTGTTTATTGAGTTGCGCCTATCTTCAGGATATGTGTGTGTATATTCATGATGAGTTATGAGTTGTTGATATTAATCTAAAGGTGCCAA
>MU225477.1:144218-155299 GCA_018584345.1 Thuja plicata | reverse complement strand
TTTTACCATTTGGTTTCCCCATAACCAAATTGATGTGTTGTGTAATGTGTTATCTGAATGTGCATTTAATTTATATCAATCTGGATTAATAAGTACAAAATATTTAAAGTTGTTGATAACTGATTCATCCCGCCCCTCTCAGTTATCCCTAAAGTATTCTAACAAGGGGGTCCCCCAGATAGTACCTCGATATGCATATCCAACGAGATACTATTAGAGACCCGACGCCATATGCTGACCCACAATAGAAGATATTTTAGATAGCGAGACAGATGAGACCGAGGATACACAGGCAAATCCCAATGTATCCCATTCAGTTTTTAGTAGAGATTATATCAGATACTGGAGTCTACAGGGGACCCACCCCATCTTCCCTGATGACTACCCTACAGGTGATCCAGGTCTGTTAGAGAGGACACACCGAGGTGGTGACATGCTAGAGGAGGAGGAGGAGGATCATAGAGACAAGGAGGATACCATCCTTGAGGGAGATCCCATAGAGGAGGAGAGGTAAGAGGAGAGAGAAGAAGAGAGAGCAGAAGAGAGAGCAGATGAGGGAGCATATGAGAGAGAAGATGATATGTCCCTAGGTGGTAGTATAGGTGTAGATGATCAGGAAATCTATGTTGTACCATTAATATCATGATGACCTCCCCGTGCACATACAGAAACACCACCACCTATACCTGTTATACACTAAATTTTGCACCCTAGGTCAAGTTCTCATAGTCTTGATAATCTAGTATAACATGGGAATCATTTCCAGGTTGTGGGACCTTTGCTAACTGAAATGGGACCTCCAGGTTCTAGGTTGGTTCCTCTTGGATAATCACCTTAATTTTCGTCTTAACATGAAAGTAAACTCTCGAGGGAAAAGGGATAGAAAGAATGCATGGAAGGGAAAAACTGAATAAGAAAACTATCCTACTAGGTGATACACCGAAGGTAACATGAATTATAACACATTAACTAATCTCAGCATGAAACCTTGGATCTAATAGAACACAACTTTCTAGATAGGCTTGCATAAGTATTTCATAGAGAGGTCTGAGATAAACAAAGGCAATAGATAATTTCACAAACAATAGCATATTCACTATAGATAGACAGGGACTATGACCTGCAAACAAACATCCACTTCTACAATCATGCACAGGAATGAGACAAAATGACAGGGGACGAAAGGATATCCACAAAATCATCTAAATTAGATCATCCACAGTAGTACACAATATTGGAGAAAGAAAGAGGGGTCAGGAACTCCAATATTTCTCTTAAAAATCATTCAATATATTATAATTCAGTAAGAGAAATTCAGACAAGGAAGAAATGAGGGCAGAAAAGATATCGCAGAATACCTTGCAATATCTGAATATCAATGAAAAAGTTACAACTGCTAAAAACCAAAGGGCAGAGAAATGCCACATATAATTTTCATCAACCGGAATTCCCTCTTCTAAAAAGCTTTGAAACTAACTTATATACAGTACTCCTCTAGCACGTAGGCTCAGGAGACAATCTGATTCCTAAAATTAGGGTTTTAATTCATATGTAATAGAATAATCAAAAACCCTAACTCTGTCAATTATGCTCATTAATGCATTGTGAAATATATGAAATGTTCTTATACGACTTTGAATATCTTTACTTTGCCATTAATGCAGCTCTGAGAAGTCGGCCAAACCCATCTCTCCATCTGCAACTTGAAAACTTACGCCACCACCATGAGTTCTACAATCAAATATTCGTATATTTGAATTTAAATAATAACAGTCACAGGTGGCATAGATTCTCATCCACGGTCAAGATTTAAAATTTATTTCTCTTTAAAATGTGACCGTCGATCTCGTCCCTTTTAACCGGTGACTGACTTTAACCTATGCCCTAACTTTGTACTCACCTTTGGTTTCATTTTCCATATTGTCACTGAGTCACCTAATCTTTCAACTAACCCTTGCTATATCATGAGACCACGCGACAAGTGTTAGATCTCCTTTATCATCGATGGTAGTCACTAAGTCTTTGAATACTTTTGGCATATTCCTTTCCTTATGGAGACTAAGCGACTGAAGGAAGTCTCTCAATCGCTAGATAAATTATAATATTCTTTTGGGATCAGGAGATCACCTGACTGAATGCACAGAACCCAGGCCTGCTTATTGCCATGTGCCACTTTGTCATTTGTTTACCACTGCCTCGTCACCTCTAACACCGCCAGCTATCCAACTAATTATTTAACCTGTCTTTAACCTTTGATATATCTAGAAACTTGGCGACTAAAGGGATCAATCTAAACTACATTGGGCCCATTGGACATGTGGCATACTTTCATTGCATGTCTTTAACTCTAAGTTGACCTTTCCTCTAACCATGGCCTTATCTGGCGATAACCCAACTAAGTAAACTCAAAGTCTCATAAAGATTTGTCTAACCATGAGTTTATCATGAGACTTAACGACTGAAAGAACTTAACCTTACCCAGCTTGAACTCATGTTATATCTATAGGTTAGAAAAACACATTAGTTGCGGGATCTCCAGATGATCTGTTGACTCTGGGTTATATCAAGAGATTACCCGACTATCATTGGATCATAATATAAGATCAACGGCCAGCGTGAAGTTGGGAGAACCTTTTAATTGGCCCCACCATTTTACGGAGACTAAGCGACTAAGGGAAAATAGAATAGGCAGTCTCTAAGCCTCATGATCTCTACTGATGTCATCAGTTCTTTCAGAGACTTAGCGATAACCGTGGGATGGAGAATATGAGTGATCTAGATCAACGGCACACGGGAAGTCTCTTGAGCTTTGGAGAATATTCCTTTTCTTACCACAATAAGGAGACAAAGGGTATTATATTTGTGTACATGTCTTTAGAGGGAGCTTAAGTTATCCGAAAAGGTAATGACAAAATAGAATAAGCTCGGGATAACTAGGATTTTCTATCAAGTTTGCATAGGGCTTCAATATTTAGGTTATTTTACATGAATAAGACAGACCAGAAGGCTGAAAATATAACAGAGGACACAACCAAGACCAAAAAATTTAAGGTCTTTCTCACAGGCTAGGATCTACCCTTGTGGGAGCCACATTTACTCCACCTGTAGCCAAAATTTACCAGATGAGGAAAATTTGGGTAACATGACCTAGACATAGCGAGTGAGGAGAGGGTAGTAAATCCATGCCCCCACCATCTAGATCCTTTGTTGACACCTGGGAGGGAGATCCAGGTATGATATATGTAATTTGTTTAGAATATTGCAAGTAAAGGTTTTTCTAGAAGTACTAAAAGATAAATATGTTTTGAATTTTGTAGCTAGCGTAACGGAGTGGAGGAGATTTGTGTCCAAGGTTCTGAAGGATACATGTATATCCTATCAACTACCAGCTAGCGAGCAAGAGTCCCTTGTTGGACAGAGGGATCCTGGTAGACATGCAGATAGTTTTGCATGCATCTAGCGAGAGCTGAGGTTATGCAAAGAAAGAGAAGAGAAATTGATGGCTGACTTATAGAGAGCTCAGGAGTGTAACTATGAGATGAGAATATTGAGGAGTCATACATGAACTACCGTACCAAGATCTTCAGCCTCACACCATAGAGTAGAGAGAGCTGGGAGCCACCGACCCTCAGAACATAGAGATAGAGATTGATAGACATGGCACATGTGCCATATATGTACCAAACTCATGGAAGTTTATATATATATATGAAAAATTTTGCTTGCCTAGTTAGTTGTATGATTGATTACTTGTTCTTTTCATCAACACACAAAAACTTAACATAAAGAAAGAATGAATTTATGTATGAATGTATTCAAATCACATAACCTACAAAATAGACATAACTATTCTATAGGGAATACATAAATACACAAAGAGAAATTGATGTGTTAGGGATAATAAAGTTTGAGAGGCATAATATTTATAGGTTCCTTAAGGGGAACACCATTCATATCAGAAATCTTATAAGCACCTGGAGTAAAATCCTCAATTACCACAAAAGCTCCAAGCCAATTAGGGCTAAATTTCTCTTTTTCACCAGGTAAAGCATTCACATTCCTTTGATTTTCATATAAGACTAAATCACCTATCAAAAATGATCGTTCAATCACCTTATGTTTTTTTTTTTTTTGAAGTGATTTATGATAAGCCTTATTATGCTCCAAAGCATTTATTCATTGTTCATCCAAAATTTATAATTCTTGTAATTGTTGTTCTCGAAAAGTATCCTTGTCAATTATCCCATGGAATGAAACATGTAAAGAAGGTATCTCTAATTCTAATGGCATAAAAGCATTAGTACCATAAACAAGATTATAAGGAGAAGTACTCATGGTAGTACGAACACTAGTCCTATAAGCCCATAAAGCATAAGTAAGTTGGGTATGCTAGTCTTTCGCATGCTTATTGACTGTTTTCCTTAAGATTTGTCCAATAACTTTGTTTGATGCTTCAGCTTGACCATTAGATTGAGGATAGTAGGGAGTAGAAAATCTATGTTGAATACGATATTTCTCCAAGAATTTTGTGACTTATTTATTCTTGAAAGAAGTGTCGTTATTTGAAACTATCATTGAAGGAATACAAAATTGTGTTATAATATGATAAGAATAAAATCACAAATAACATCCGCAGTAGTAGAACGGAGAGGAATAGCCTCTACCTACTTCATTAAGTAATATGTATCCATGAGGATGTATGTATGTCCTTGAGAAGAATCTGGTGAGATTTTTCCAATAAGATCAAAACCCCAAATACTAAAAGGCCACAAAGCAACTTGATTATGAAGCTCACGAGCAGGAGCATGAATTAAATTAACATGTTACTGACACTGAGGACACTTCTTAACAAATGTAAAAGAATCTTGTTTCTTTTTTTTCCAATAATATCCCATTCAAAGAAGTTTATTAACTAAAGATTTCCCACCAAAATGTCCCCCACAAGAACCAGAATGAGCTTCTGCTAAAGCTATCAAAACTTCAGTTCTACCAAGACATCTTAATAGAAAACCATTATAAGAATGTTTTTAAATCATATTGCCCAAAATGATATAACATGTTGCAAGCTTCCTAATACGATTACGCATGTTCCTTGTTGTTGATTCAAGAAATGTATTATCTTTTAAAAAATGAAAGATATGTGAATACCATTCATCCAAATGAACGTTAAAACAATCAGCAGTAACCTTATTATAAATTTCAGGGTGTTTAATATTATGTATAGTAAATTGAAAGTCTTCAGCATTATTCTCAAGGAAAACCAAGGAAGTTGCGCTTTCCATGGCGTCTGCGTGTTGATTATCTTTCCTCGGTAAGGTCTGAATCATATAAGAAGAAAATTGTGAAAGAATATCAAGATTCAACTCTTTATATTGCGTCATTTTATCATTCTTAGTTTGATAACCCCCTTTGATTTGTTCAACAATCAATTGTGAATCCCCGTATATTTCCAAGTTTTTAATATGAAGGGATGAAGCTGCCCGTAAGCCAGCTATAAGAGCTTCATATTCCACAATATTGTTATTACAAGGAAAGGTTAATTTATATGACATAAGAATTGGTTTCTTTGTAGGAGGAACCAAGATAATTCCTACACCAGAACCTATCTTGCATCTAGAACCATCAAAATATAATTTCCAAACATCTTCTTGCTTAATAGCTAAAATATTCTCATTAGGAAATTCTATTGAGGTGATGCTCATATTAGAATGAGGACAAGGAGCTTCATATAAATAATCAGTTAAATCTTGTCCTTTAATTGATTTTTGAAGAATGAAATTAAGATCAAATTTCGTAAGTAACATCACCCACTTAGCTAGACGACCAGAGAGATCAATTTCTTAGAAAAGGTGTTTTAGAGGATCAAATTTAACAATCACATTAACCTCAACATTCAATAGAGAATGCCTTAGTTTTTTACAAGCATAAACTAAATCCAAGCATTGTCTTTCTAAATCGGTATATCTTGTTTCATAATCAAGTAAAGTATGACTGATGTAGTATACTGGTCTTTCCTTACCTTCGCTATCATGTTGAACCAACAATGCACTCACAACATGGGAAGTAGCAGAAGTATATAGATAGAAGGGTTTATTAAATTGAGCAAGTTGAAAAATAGGAGGATTAGCAAGATACTCCTTAAATTGCTCAAAGGATTGTTTATATTCCTAGTTCCAAGAAAAAGTGGTATCTTTTCTAAGCAAGGAGGTGAAAGGAACAATTCTATCGGCTAAGTTAGAAACAAAGCGATGAATAGCTTGTATTTTTCCTTGTAAACTACGTAATTGGGAAATATTCTTAGGAGGAGGCATGTTAACAATAGCATCAATCTTTTCAGTATCGACCTCAATGCCTCGCTTAGAGATTATAAATCCTAATAATTTACCAAAATCAAGTCCAAAAGCATATTTCTTAGGATTTAATCTCATATTATAACTCCCAATTCTTTCAAATATTTGCCTTAAAATAAATGCATGGTCCTCTCTTTGTATAAATTTTTCCAAGATGTCATCTACATAATCTTCTAAAATCTTATGAATGTAATCATGAAAAATCAAGGTCATAGCACGTTGATAAGTTGCTCCCGCATTTATTAATCCAAAGGGCATCATGACCCAACAAAATGTTCCCCGAGGTGTTATAAATGTGGTCTTAAGTTGGTCTTCAATAGGAATAAATATTTGATTATAACCCAAAAATCCATCCATAAAAGATAATAAAGCATGACCCGCTGTCGAATCCACAATCATATCAATATTTGGTAGGGGGAAATCATCTTTTAAGGATGCCTTATTTAAATATTGAAAATAAATGCACATCCTTATCTTATTCTCTCCTTTAGAAATGGCCACAATATTAAAAATCCATTTAGATTAATCAATAGAACGAATGAACCCAGCACCTAATAATTTTTCAATTTCGGCTTTAACTAACAAGGCAATACCCGGATTCATCTTTCAGATTTTTTGTTTTACAGGTTTTACATTAGGTTTGAGAACAATATTGTGAGTAACAATATTAGGATCTATACCCAGCACATCTGAATATGTCCAAGCAAATATATCCTTATATTCAAGAACGAGGGAAACCAATTGATCATGTTCATCTTGGCTCAAACATTTCCCTACTTTGATTGTTTTTTCAGAGTCAGACTCATCCATTTGAATTTCCATACTCTCAGTTATTAATAGATTACTTTTCATGGGGGCGTACATTGGCAAAGGAGAAATATCTTGTTCATCATGTTCTCCAAAATAGGCTTCATTATTCAAACAATAAGGCTTTCTCCTTTTATGATGAAACATAGGTAGATCTTGATAAGCCCCTAAAAAATGAGCTAGGGCTTCATCCTCAGGAAAATATCCAAACTAGGTTTTTGATCCATGTCAAGGAGAAGCGGATTAACCAATTTTAAATGTCCACCGTAGATATGATTGACATTAAGAGGAAAAGTTGATGGTTTTTTATAAGGATTGAATCCTAGCCCATAAGTATAATCATAAACTTCATTGTCCAAGGGCACTTGTATACCTTGTTCATATTTTCCACATCCTTTCCCATTGAATCTTTATTTCCTAAGTAAATAATAACCAGAACCATATCTATCATCCATATCATATTGAGTTAAAGGAGAGACATATGTCACAATGTTATAGCAATCTGGTTTTATTGTCTCAATTTTTTTTGTAAGTGAAGTAGAAACAAAGATACTTTTTAATTCCTTAGAAAGTGGAGAAGGAATAAAAACTTGTTTTTCAAACCCACTTTGTCCTTTCATAAACTCTAAGTCAGAAACTTTGTATTCTCCTATAAAAGAAGGATTAAAATCCAATGTTCCCCAATCATCTTCAGTCAAGGAAGAGGATGGAGCTTCAATTTGTTTAACTTCAGGTGGTTTCTCAAGTTCCTTACTTGGTTGTATAGGTTCATAAACCCTAGCATATTCATCATTTAAGCAAGGATTCGACGCATCATCTGCATGTAGTGTATACATCAAATTGTTATAAATGAACCTAACCTTACGATGAAGAGTAGAAGGAATCGCATGCATAGTATGTAACCAAGGTCTTCCTAATTAAAGGTTATAATTAAGAGGTCCAGGCATAACATGAATAGGTGTGTTAAGAAGAACTGGACCAACCTTAATAGGTAGTGTAATAATACCCAAAGTTTTCTTTGGAATGTTATCAAATCCACGAATAGGGATATTATATGGTTGAATGGTTGTAAGATTGGCCTTAATAGATTTAAGCATATCCATTCTACAAACATTAAGCCCAGATCCATTGTCAATTAATGTTCTACGAATGATACTCTGATTAATAGAAACAACAACCATAAGAGCATCATATTGATTATGCACCTCAAAAGAAGGTAAATCATCATCAGTGAATAAAATAGGAGGTATGGAAGGAATAGTATGCATGCACTCCAAAAATGGATTAATATTCTCTTGGATAGGAGGCAAAGTTGGAAGAGTAGATAAAGCTTTTTTTAATGCCTCATGATATGTAGGAGAAGTCTGAAGTAATTACCATAAAGATATCTTAGCTGGAGTAGCGCATAATTGCTCAACTAAGTCATACTCCTTGAAGGAATAAGGTAACCTAGGTGCTTGGGGAAGCACGGGTTGAGAAAGAGGTAAAGAGGCTAGGACAGTAGGTTGAGGATTATTCTGTGTATAATAAGCATGTGAAAAGGAATCCATGTTGTCAAAGAAATCCAAATGATCTTTAGGCTTGCCCTTAATAGTTATTCGAGGACATCCTTTTATGGTCATCAAAGGTTTAGGTAATAACATTCTAGATGCCTCAATATTGCAAATAGTGGAACATGAAGGTAACCATGCACACATCCTATGGTAAAGGTCAATTGGAGAAGTTGTGGAGGAGGACGAACCATTTTTATTCTTACTTCCATGTACCACATGAAGGGATCTATTCTCTTGTACAATAAAATCCTCATCAAAGTATTCAAAGCAAGATTCATACATGTTGAACACACAATAAAATTACAAGCATGTAAATTTTTTTGTGTTTTTAAAGAACTTTTATAATTTTTATGTATTTTTGGAATATAAATGCAAGAGCATAAAAGAAAACCTATTTCTATATGCATGCAAGATCTAATATGAAATGTAAATCTGTATAGTCAGAAAATGGAAGCACTTCCATTGTAGACTTGTTTATCCTTCTGAGTAAGTGTTTTGGGGTCATATCAAGCACCTAGAATGGGTTCCTGAGTTAGACCTGGCTTTCCCCTTGTTCTGCCCCTCTTTCCACTTCTTTCCAGCCTGATTTCTGTAGTCTGGACTGCAGACCTAAGATTCTGGACTTCAAGCTCAAGGTCGACCTTTTGGGTCTATGTCAACCTTTACCCTAACCTAGTTAAAGGTTGACCTTGACCCTAACCTAGGTTGAGGTTGACCTCGACCTTGACCCAGGGTTCAAACTTCAGGGTCTTGCAGTTTCCAAATGTCAGTCTTTGCAAAAGTTATTTCCCGCTTCCGGGTCGACTGTTTTGGGTTCCAAAGCATTGATTCCTAAATTATATTTAATATAGGTCCTCTCCTAGGGGTAAAGGCTTTAATGGGGATTTAATTATCCTATTTTGGCCTCCTTAGAATATTGTGCCCTAGTTTCAGATAAAAGGGAGCCTTCTCCTCTCATTTTCTCTAAGTCTTTAAATCGTGATCAAGCATTCTCAAACTATCTTCAAGTGTGATTCAAGCAAGCTAAGGAGAAATATTTCAAGAAAGCATTCATCTATTCAAGCATCCATTTTTCATGAAGGAGATCCATTGGAGGCCATTGAAGGATTCAAGCTACATGATGCCCTTTTAGTGATTTCTCCATCCACCTTCTTCCAAGCCTATTCCAAATTCAAGAACCCATTCAAGACTTGGTGTTGGAGATCTACAAGCAAGAGATTGAAGACATCCTACCACTCTACATTCTAAATATTTGGTGTATGCATACTTGTGGACTCAAGGATTCGAATCCTTCACAAGGACTTTTACAAGCAAGGTGAATTTATGCATTTACTTTGTCTATTTCTGCAATTTCAATTACATATATTTGAGGTTAATTCCAAAATTGGGGTTTGACCAAGGCAAACCCCTCCCCCCCAAAAAAAAATCCTCTTTTTCTTTTAGGTATAGGTTTGGGACTATAGATTTGAGACAAGATTTGGATACCCTTTTCAGCTTTCTGTCGGGCTCCGTGAACAGATTCTCTGTCGGACCTGTGCAGGTCAAGGTCAACATTATTGGGTCAGGGTTGACATTTTTGGGTCAAGGTCGACCTTTTTCATAAGATGACATTGGAATGGAAAAATATTTCTAGGTTTTTTTCGTCTCTGTGTTCCAGTTCTAGATCATACTTCAATTTTTCTAGAAATAGTCTAAAGACCTCAGAAAATAGCATTCTTTGATCTAAGGTTAGTACATTTCTCATATTTCTTCAATTACTGTCATATATCATATCTATACATATAATTAATAGAATTTAAGATATCCTTCTTGTTATTCTCTTTTCCAAATAGTTAATTCATTTGTGCATTAGCCCTTCTTTTGGGTTGATCAACTTGGATCTTCCATTTGTGCATTTGGGAATAGAACAGGAACATCTTATCTTCTCCCTAATCACAATTACAACATACAATCAATCAAATTCAATTAAATGTAAAGTAGGGTTAAGGAACTTGACACACTCTAAACAAATCAAACAACAATTAACAAATGATTTCCTTACCCCTTTCCACCACTTTACATTTTGGTGAACCCGCGATTGACAACTCTTTCTTTTTGGTGTTAGATTTACATTGTTTATGTTAGATCTTGCATGTTCTTTCAATTACATTTAAAATGAATAAATCAAAATTTTTTAAGTTCATTTGCATTGTATTGGTGTATGAGCTTTACTACCTCTAGTCCTACTTATACTATCCCGGTTATAAGAAGTCATAGACTTATGGGTTCCTTTGATCCTGAGTCTTCCTCTCCTTTCCTTAGGATCCTGGATGATAATTTGATAACTCATGATTCCAATCCTTCTATGGAGCATAACTCTTCTCACTCATCT
>MU225477.1:86083-139343 GCA_018584345.1 Thuja plicata | reverse complement strand
TTCTTCCAAGCCTATTCCAAATTCAAGAACCCATTCAAGACTTGGTGTTGGAGATCTACAAGCAAGAGATTGAAGACATCCTACCATTCTACATTCTACATATTTGGTGCATACATACTTGTGGACTAGAGGATTCGAATCCTCCACAAGGAATTTTACAAGCAAGGTGAATTTATGCATTTACTTTGTCTATTTCTGCAATTTCAATTACATATATTTGAGGTTAATTCTAAAACTAGGGTTTGACCAAGGCAAACCCCTCCCCCCAACAAAAAATACTCTTTCTCTTGTAGGTACAGGTTTGGGATTGTAGATTTGAGACAAGATTTGGATACCCTTTTCAGATTTCTATCGGGCTTCGTGAACAGATTCTCTGTTGGACCTGTGCAGGTCAAGGTCGACATTATTGGGTCAGGGTTGACATTTGTGGGTCAAGGTTGACCTTTTTCATAAGACAACATCAAAATGGAAAAATATTTCTGGGTTTTGTTCGTCTCTGCATTCTGGTTTCGGATCATACTTCAGTTTTTCCAGAAATAGTCTACATACCTTAGAAAACATCATTCTTTGATCTAAGGTTAGTACATTTCTCTTATTTCTTCAATTACTATCATATATCATATCTATACATATAATTAACAGAATTTAAGATATCCTTCTTGTTATTCTCTTTTCCAAATAGTTGATTCATTTGTGCATTAGCCCTTCTTTTGGGTTGATCAACTTGGATCTTTCATTTGTGCATTTGGGAATAGAAGAGGAACATCTTATCTTCTCCCTAATCACAATTACAATATACAATCAATCAAATTCAATTAAATGTAAAGTAGGGTTAAGGAACTCGACACACTCTAAGAAAATCAAACAACAATTAAAAAATAATCTCCTTACCCCTTTCCACCACTTTACAAAATCTAACGCCAAAGAGAAAGAGTTGTCTATCGCGGGTTCACCAAAATGTAATATGTATTTTATGGATGGTCTCCTAAATAGAGTTTGTACAATAGAGATTTGTATATAAAAGAGACCTATGCCATATTCAACCATTTACATTTAATTTGTAATTGATAAGGGATATAGATTTGGAAATGAAAGCAAAGATTAATGGAGTAAAATACCTACCTCACATCATAGCAAATCTGAAAATACCATTTTTTTTTAAGTCTGTGTTGAGTTTCTAGAAAATATGAGACCGAATCTAGAATAGAAATGCAGAAACGAACAAAACCCAGAAATTGTTTTCCGTTCTGACATAGTTCTAATTTGCACCCTCAAGTCAATGTCACCATTGACCTAGAATTTTTTATTCTGACCTAGGGCAGAATCAACCTAAAAAGTCTCTGATAGGAAACCTATTTTTGGATCCCAAAAGTTTGTCAAAAAGGGTATCTGAATCTGCACTCTGATCCATTATTTCTGAACCTGTAACTCCCGAAACAACACCTACAAATATCTGAAAAAAGAGGGGTTTCGGGGTGGCTATATAGGGTTTTGCCTTAGTCAAACCCCCATTTTGGTGATCTCCACCTCCATGAATAGCTAAATATAGTAGAATGTATGTGTGTGTGTTTCTCTTGGAAAGAGCTTCGAATATGTAATGTCAAGATCTAATCCTCTAGATTAAAAACCCTAACATGAATTGAAAATGAGAAATCAATGCATAGATTTGAATATGATAAAGAAAGCATACCAAGCCCCCAAGGCTAAAGTATTCCTACCAAACTCACAATCTGTAGTTGCTACCCCATCATATTGTCTTTTGAATGCTTGAATGTTGAAAATGTTGGATCCAAGAAGAAGGAAAGAAGGAAGAAGTCTCACTTTCTCCAAAGAAGATCCACAATGACTTGTCCACAAAAATGCTTGTATGTCTCAATGCATCATCATATCTTGTCCTTCTATATCATCCTCTTTCTTTCTTGCATCATCATCATGTCATAATCGTAATTGCATCTATCATCTTACGATTTTGTCTCATGAATAAATGAAGGCAAAAGAGAGTGTTTATATAGAGATCTCAATATAGACCTCCTAGGAAAATGCAAGGGACCCAAATTCAAATTTCACCTTGAATTATGGTCCAATTTCAATCATCAACCAAGGAGGGGATGTATTCATCTAAATATTAGGGGAAACACTTCCGCATACGGACCCGGGGACCTATTTTAAGTTTTAGAACACCGATAAGCTCCAAATTTGAAAGCGGGGACCACCTCCTGACAGAGGTCAAGGTCGACCTCGACCTTGACCTAGGTCAAGGTTGACCTTGATTTTGACCTAGGTCAGAATCGAACTCAACCCAGACCTGATGTTTCAGGATGGTCTCCTTGGGAAATCTGTAGGATTCCCAGGTCAATCGGGGACCCATGAAGGTGAGAAAACACACCAGAATGTTGGATGGAGGCACAAAGGCCAAAGAGTGGGTATGATGAAGATTTAGGAGATCCAATACATAGGTTCTACCTAAAAATGGAGTCATAGAAAGGGAGATTAAGGAGGACCTAAAGGATCCTAACCCTAATTTCACCTAGAAATGCAAAATCAAGTGCGTATGCATCCTAAATGCATATTTAATATGCAAGTGTACTAAACGAGGGTGCTAAACCTACCCAAAATGGAAGTGCTTCCATTTTAAGATGATACATCTATTATTTCCAACAATTGGTATCAGAGCATAGGTCCTCTTGGTGATAAGTCTAACAACTTGGGAAAAAGATCCAATATCATGGAGGAATATAGGTAAGAGATGCAACTTGAAAATGCAAACAAGATGACCAAGGAGCTAAAGGAAAAGCTGAGACACTCCCTTGCAAAGAGGAGAGAACTTGTTGATCAACTGAATGAAAGTCAAGAATACATAGAACAATGGTTTTAAGGAAGTACATCTGAAGAATCTAAAGAAGGAGTATCAAATCTGTTGGGAAAGAACAAGAAGATTAAATAAAATATGGCTAATATAAAAAGAGAAATTGAAAGTCAATCTCTTAAGATGTGTGAAGATTGAGAAGGAAAAAGGAGTGTAGAAGTTGCCAAGAAAATTGTTGATGGTGCCCTAAAAGCAAAAGATGAAGAGCTTGTCAAACTAAGACACAAATTTACCCATATCAGAATCAAATGTAAGATATTGTTATAGAGAATCTTCAAGTATTAACTGAGAATGAGAAACTTAGGGAGATGAATGAGTCATTAAGGAAAGAACTGGAAACTGATAAACAAGCAAATGAAAATCTAAAGAAATACAATGAAAGCTCACAAAAGCTTGTTGAACAACTGAAGATTCAAAGAATACACAGAGATACAATCAGTCTAGGTTATTCAGGAGAAGGAACATTTGAGATTGGAGAGTCCTCTACAGCTGAACCTAAGGACACATAGAAAGATCAAAAGGTAGATCCAATCAAATCACGTAAGAAACCTAACAAACCTACTTGCTATAATTGTGGAAAGTTTGGTCATACTGCAAATATGTGTAGGAGCGTACAGGTGAATAGACCTTACTTTTTTAATGGTTATTATTACAATTGTCACAAGTATGGTCATGTTGCATATGAGCATAGATCTAGATCTAGCAATAGATCTAGTGGTGGTAACTTTCATGGATATTGTTTTTCATGCAACAAATATGGACACAAAGCTTAAAGTTGCAGATCAAGAGTATATGCACCTAGGTCACCTATCACATTGGTGAGTAGTGGTAGAAGGGAAAGACAATTCAATACTACATGTTTTGTATGTGGTAACTATGGACACCTAGCAATGAGTTGTATAGTGAGAACTATGAGAGGTAATGTTGGTCCTTGGAAGTCAACCGATATTGCATGTTTTATATGTCATAAGATAGGTCATCTGGCTAGAGATTGTCGATTTAGGAACTAATCTCTTCATCAGTTAGAAAATGGAAAAGAAAAGAAGGTTGCTAATGTTGACAAATTTAGAAGTGATATGAAGAAGACATGGGTAAATAAAGGTGAACTAAATTCCTCTGAGTTGACTAAGAACTCCACAAGTTTAGGAAATGTGGAGGTTCCATCGGTAACCTAAGCATATTATTTGCTTAGGGGGAGCACTTAATGAAAAACCCATTACCGATCCCCTAGACTTAAGAGAACTAAAGATCAATATGCACATTATGGTGTAATTTTCTATGATTTTGTTTTTTATATTGTGTAGACTGCATTTTAGATTTCAAGGTCAAATATCTATTGGATAGCGCTTATTACTAATTGGTTGAGTACCAACCGGTGGATACCTATTAATCGGTGATATGATACTATTCCTACAGTTAATGTATGCAACTTCTATTTCTCTAATGGTCTACAGAGGAAAAAGTAACTTCTTTTCACACTTTTTACTTTGAGTTGAGAATTTGAGAGCTATCTTGAGCTAGTGTGTGCAAAAGGCTGCTTTTGTGATTGAGATCTTGAGTTAATTTCATATTGAGTTTTTGTGAAACTCTAACCTATGTATTGCAAGATATCATTTCAGTCTATGGTTAGATCTGTGTGCTATTGCAGTTGGTCATAATGGCAGAGAACATTGATACACCAGTTTTGGTGAACATTTCTGAGGAACCTCGAACCGTGTTCAAACTGCATCCAAGAAAATTGACTGAGGTTGATATGTCTGGTGCCCTGTCCATTATCCCCTATTGTGTGATGTTGATTGAATATGTTTGATATTTTATCTATTGTAGAATCAAAGAATTTGGATTTGAAGCAATCAAGAAAGAATACAAGGGAATGTGCATAAATGGAGTATTGAAATTCAAGCACAAACATCTACAGGAAAAGGGTTTGACTTATGTCATGGACACAAGATTTTTAAGACATTGATTCACAGGGCTACATGATTTTGAGCACAAGGTTTGGAATGTACATTAAGAATAGTGGCTACTCATTTGGTCACTAAACTAACCAAATACAAACTAGACAGGAGAGCAATGACAATCAATCATATTGCAAACAAGGAATTTTGGTTCGCATCATGGTGATAGGCTACAGAGTTTACAAATCTAGTTGAGTTAAAAATGTGCCTGGTGGTGCTATTCATGCTACCTATCAGATTATGAAGGATGATTCAACATATGATCTATGCGAGATTATCAGAAGCCAATTCATGGTAAACATGGAAAGGATAGAGAGAGACAGGAGACAATAATTTAAGTATGGATCTCTATTGGTATGTATATTTTTCTATCTTCAAAAATTCTTCCCCGATAAAGGAAATGTTACATGGTTAAAGGACAAATCGATAGTTATTCAAATAAGTGAATTTATAAAGGAACTAGGGAATAATTTCAATAATGTCATGTGGGTTATTTCAAAGATTTCCAATCTAGAATGCACAAACAAGAAAGGATTCCAGCTAGCATTATAGAGAAGTAAAAGAATGATATTTGTTTTCTAGTTGACACTGATTCGTGTATTGTGCAAGCTATGGAACCTAGGACATGTTGGATAACTCCTATGGGTTATGAATTTGAAAGTGATTTAGTAACTTTGCATGTTGATGAGTTATTGTCAAAACCCTTAGACAAACCAGCACAAGGATTTGGAACTCATGATGAAGCAGTTTCTAAAATTCAAAAGGAATTGAAGAAACCAGTCATTGAAAGAAAATCAAGGAGAATGGTATCTAACCTAGAGTAGAAGTTTGAAAGTAGTGATGCAAGTACATCTAGCACTGCTACAACAATAACTGAAGCTAACAACAAACAAAGAAAACCAACTACTAGTGAAGTTAAGTTTGAAAGAGAACCATCAAGGAAGAAAAGTCAAAACATTTCTACTCCAAAGAAAACCTACAAGAGGAAGCAAAAGTAAACTAAGGAAAGGGATGAAAAGAAGTGAACTAATGAAGCAAGGATAGAATCAGACAAGGACGACTCTGAACTGGAAAATAGTGGTGAAGAAAATAAGGCCCCTTTTATTGATGATATTGAAAAAGGTATTGTGGACAATGATAGACTTGTTTTTGTTGGCAGAAGATACACTTTGGGGGGCTATGAAGACAAGAAGAAGATAGAAGATGCAATTCTATATCATTTTCATAAATTTTGCAAAACACCTTTAGAAATTCATTCTTGCATCCCTAATGAGTTATATCAATTGATTGATGCTAGATGGAGTGTTGCATTATAGTTGGATAAAGAGATTATGGAAAGAGAACTTATCCAAGTACAACCTGAGTTGTGTGCTGAAGATGCTAAGATTATGATTACTACTCACAAGCATAAATTCAAAATTAAGAGAAAAATAGCTAGACTTCTAATTGATGACACACAAGGTGTACATAATGAAACTATTGAGACGTGTACATAATGAAACTATTGATACATGGAGATATCTACTATAGATAAAGACAATATCAACCCAAGAATAACAAGTTCATACATAATCAAATGAATCATTACAGGTAAATGACACATTTACTGTACATATCAGTTAATTGGGAATAGTGTTCTTGATGTTCCTAACCTAGTAAAGGATGGTGGAACACATAATATCAGTCTATCAAAAACTGGTGGTGATGAGATTGGAATTGTAGAAATAACAAGAAAAGAGGATTCATCCTTACCATTACCTATGGAACATATAGAGGAGATGGTTTATGAGAAGGAAGAAGAGAAAGTTGTAGAAAGTAAGCAAGAGGAGACTCATAAAAATATGGAAGAAAAGCCTGAGACTACAAGGAAATTAAGTCTTGGAGATACAAGTGCAAGTAAGAGACATAAACCAATGAATATTGTAGAAGAGGATGAAGGAGAACTTGGTGAAGAAGAATTATTGATCACACATGCAGATTTATCCAAACTAAAACCCAAGGAGTTGATGAAACTGTCAAAACAATTAAGGATACATGCTATAAAAAACAAGGTGAAATCACAGAGGAAGAACACATGAGTATTAAGGCAAGCTAGAGACATTTTAGCTGAGTTAGTGCCTAAGGTTAAATTTAATGAAGGTGATACACCTATTGTTCAGACGAATACTCTTATTAAGGAACTTCTAGATCAAGGTCCAGATTTGCAGTCATCTGTAGTGAAGAATGCAGAGGATAACTTAGAGAAGAAGATGATAGGTAAGATGGAAAATATTACCACGTATAGGATCAAATTTTCAAATTTGATAAAGGAAGTTAAGATTAGATTGACTAAGGCAATTCAATTGGTTGTCAAAGTATCAAGGTATTCCGGTTGTGTTCAAGATTTGGAACAAAGTTGATTAGAAGCACGGAAGAAGTTGGAGAACTTAAGAGGTAAGCTTCATCCATTGTCAAGTTCATTTACTACTTACAGTAGTCAGGTCAATAAATTTTCACACAAGGTCAAGTAGATTCAAATTGAGTAAGAGAAGAGTATTATCACTCTACTAGAACTTCAATCAACTTTATCCCCTACAGTTGAGGTGATGCAACAGAATGTAAAGAAGGTAGAAGCTATACTTGCCTTACCCACCATGGACACTTTAGATAGCATGGGGGAGCTTGCTTTGAGTTTAATGGAGTAAATCATTGATATGGGTTACTTGCAGAAGGTATGGGAAACATCCTTGAACTCAGCAAAGATTCACTTCAAGGTAATCTTTGACACGATGTAAGTAAGATATTGTATACATATATTCTAGTTTTTGGTACCTTTGTCGTTGTTGTCAAAGGGGGAGTATATGCATGATTAAGTATATGTATGAGGGAGTATATGCATGTATGGAGAATATGTGTATAGGTAGTCATAAGTTTCTATTGTGATTGCATGATTGTAAGTAGTTAACGTATGTTTTCCATCAATGCCAAAGGGGGAGATTGTTGGTATTGTGTATTATTGGTATTGTGCATTGTTGGTATTATGTTGGGAGAATGCTAGATATTGTGGTGCAATTATAAGGAGTCATTTATTTGGTTGTCATTTATCTATTAAATAAGTCAGTACAGTGCAACTAAGTGAGTAAAAGTCATAATATACTACAGGTAAAGTGAAGATACAATCGGTAAGGAGGTAACATTGAAAATTGGTTAAGTCCAAAAGATCGGTAGACTGTACAAACATCACTTTGGTGGAAATCATGGTAAAAATGGGATTATGAGGAGCGATCACAGATTCATCTTCAACTAGTTTATTATGAATTGTGGTTCCAACCACAACTCATTTGGTTGAGTGATGATATATTTTTTAGTGTCACATACACCAAGACAGGTAGAACTCTTATGTACTTGAACAACCAGTCAGTAGATCACAGATCGGTGAGTGGTAAAGTATGTGTGGTCATTTCTAAATGATATTATGACATGGAATTAAGGTTATACATCCAATGTATTAGTATTTACAAGATCGATGCAATCATTTAAGACAGATTTGAGGAGTTTCATTGGAAAAGTCAAAACGTGTTAACTATCTTGGAGATATAAACGTGCATATCTTATCTTGACCTAACGCAGTCATGATAGATCATTTCTTTCATTGAGATTATCAAATTGACATATGGTGTTGTCATGGGAAAACAATTCGAAGATTATTTTTAGGTTGGTGCAAGTTATTTATATATATATTGATAAAGAGAGTTGTTGTTGTTGTTGTTGTTGTTGTTGTTGAGAGAAGTTGCAAGAGTTGTTTTGGGTGATTAGGGTTTTGTGATTTCAAGTTGAGGTTGTGATTAGAGAGGAGAGAGTAAATAGAAATTATAGAGTATAGAGAACTTATAGGACATGACAAGAAATTAGTGCTACATCTAGATCACTTATCTTGTTGTTCCCTAGTAGTTGCAGCAAGCCAAATCCCTTAACCAAGTGAACTCTAAGAAGTTCTTTTTGTAAATCCTTTAATAGTGTAACTTCTTCATTGAGGTTTAAATCCTCTAGCGAGGTAGATCATGGCTGATCTTATTGTACTCCTAACAGTGTACTAGTCACTCCTAATTGAGTGAACCTTTAGAAAGGTTATTTGTAGCTCCTAATAGGGAAAACTCATATATTGTAGTTATTGGGCTTGTGGGTGTCATCCCCACCATGGATTTTTCCCTCTTACAAGGGTTTCCACATGAAAAATATATGTGTTATGTGTGAGTAACTTGTGGATTCTTGTTATTACTTTCCTTTATGTATTTTCATAAGTTACTTGTTTTATAGTTTGGAAAGTATTTCAATAGTTGCTTAGATTTGTGGTTGAATTGGTTTATTGTCTAGTTGTACTGATTCACCCCCCCCCCCCGCCNACTGATTCCCCCCCCCCCCCCGCCCCCGCTGAGTACCTATTATCTCCAACAATATCAAGCAGAATGGGGTATATTTTTTGGTGCTTGTTGGTGGGATTGGCTCATAACCATTTGGATGCATATGCTTATCTTATTCATGAAAATTAAATGTATTGATTCTTGCTCAGATCAAACACATCCAAGAAGTGGTGGAAGCTATTCATATTCTGTTGCACACTTTTTGTACATATTTTTGTTTTAATAAAAAGGGTGCTACACCAATGATAGTATTTTTCCACACTACAATAAATCCCTGTGATTAGCTCCCTTTTTTGCTCCATTTTTTGCTTCCACCCACTATTTTAATGTATTTTTCTCTAATTTTTTTTTAAAATTTGGCTCTATTTATTGGGATGACACTATTTTTGACATTTTCTATGCCAATTAGAACAAGTAGATGCTAAATTGGGCACTATTTAGTGCCTAAATTAGTACCTAAGTATTCATATCTAGCAGGGCTTAAGGGTTAAGGGATTATGGGTTAGGGTTAAAGGGATTAAGGGTCAAGAGATAAGGGATTTAGGGCTTACGAGGTCCAAATATGAATAATACCACACACGTCTTCGACCATAATTCTCTGATAATGGATTATAGAGGAGAAAAGACACTAATTGGACCTGAGCCTACGGAACCACCTAAAATAATTCCCCTCCTGCATGTAAGCATTGGTGCCAGCCTTCCTAGATACCATCCACATTTCATAGTTCATTATGTCACCTTTCATTCAACGTCTTCTCCATATGCTATATTGATCACCTCCCAAAAAATCTTCTTCACCTTGGAGTATTAGGATGAGGTGACCATAGGTTGACACCATAGTGATAATTATCATGGTGCCCAATATGTTAGCACCTCTTAAAATGAGGACCTATTTTGTCATATTACCTTTCAAATCATACAAATCTTCCCATAGTGATTTTTTGCACCTTTCCTGTTACTGTATATAACCTTCCCATTATTATTTTTCATCTCTTTAAAATTTTCCATGTAGCCAACTGATTGATAGTAATCATGTTAGTTCCAAATACATTCAATGTATCATATCAAAAAGACTCTATATAGGTCTCTCTGATAAGAAGTCTTGTATATAGAGGCAACAAGAATATAATCATACCAAGGAGAGGTTCATAAAGTCACAATGATCCAAGAAGAGGAGGATATGCATTGTCAAGGAAACTTCTATTTTGTCTTCCCAAAGAAAATCCATCAGCGAGACCAAGAGGTTCACGGCAACATTTTAAAGTCTTACCAATACCACAAGTCACTTTGATAATGAGAAAACAACGCGGGAGTCCTTGAAGTTATAAATTGTCTTATGTATATCGAGGAAACTAGTGCTAAGTCTATCCGATCGGTGAAACATTATATATCAACAAGAAAACTAGAAGTCACATAGATGGCTCAAGTCACACCGATGAACATTGTTGATCATATCATTAAAATAAAATGAAGTAGCTTCAAAATAGGGGAAGAGGGTCACCCTGATATTCAAATTGATCACAAATTGGAAGATTCACATCAAAAATACTTATACTATCTAGGTGAATTCCTTAGGTCTTTCCACCTATTTAAGTTAGTCTAATGAAGGATACAATATGGATGTCATCGAGAAGAGTTCAGTCAAGTCACCCTGAATCACTCATGGATAGAAGGGTGGAAAGGATATATCAGAGAGACTAACAACTTTGGAGTGAGGTATTTTTCTCCTAGTGACTACTCATGTATTGGCGATAATTATAAGAACTATTTTTTCATCAGAGGAACTTTGTGTATATTTCTCTAAAGATTAGTATATATAGATTCTAAACGCATAAAAAAGGGAAATTATTGATCTCCCTAATAAGACAAGATAACATTTCTATCAAAGAGAGTTATATGATCAAAGTGACTATTTAAAGTCTCCCCAACTATCCATGTCTATCCGATGAAGTGAATAAGATAGATACCATTGGAAGGATATCCATTAGGCCCCATTTGGTTGCGGGAATACACTGGGAATTAGCAGTGTATATTCCAATTTTGAGCCTAATCCACCATTTGGTTGGTAATATGAAAACCCAGGTTTTGGATGATAAAATCTGATTTTGACCCAAAAATGGGTGACACCATCTTCCCACCCAAGAGGTGGAATTCAAAATCAAAATCGGATTACCGAGACACAATATGCTCCTTCTGCAAATCATTCTACTCCTACTACTAATGAGAAGAAGAAAGTTGAATACAACATCAGAACTAAGGAAGCATTGTTGAGCGCCTTGACTAATACTGAGATGACAAATGTTATGGAACTGAAGACTGCACATGATATCTAGAAGTTTGAAACATTGTATGAAGGTGGTGCTTATGTGAAGCTTGTAAATTTTAGAGCCTAAAAGGAAAATATGAGACATTGAGGATGAGTGAAGACGAGAATATTACTTCCTACATGTAGAAGATGAATAAAATTATTTATAGTATTAGGTGTGTTGGTGGTCAGTTGGATGAATCATAGATTGTTTCTAAAGTGCTTATATCCTTTCCTTTATCCTACAAGCACAATGTTGCTTCTATTAAGGAGATTAGAGTAGTGACAAATGTGACAAGAGACATGTTGATTGGTAAGATTTTAGACTTTGAGATGAGTGAATTTGGTGATGCCCTTCCTAATGTTGAATATGCATTCAAAGATACTATTTCTAAAGACAAGTAGAGATATGATCCAAGAGATAGTTGTAGCCACCTGAATTTGGTCTGTTCCAACTATGGACCCTATTTTCCCTAAGTGTGATCATACCCCCAATTATGTCATGACAATATTACTTTGGCATAATTCATTTTTGAAATCAAATTTAATGTCCTAGGTGATTTTTATCACTAAATTATATTAACTATTATAGCCATATGATTCAAATCAATTCAAACCAATTAAATCAAAACAAATTCAAAACATGGCTATAGTATTTAATTATAAAGGAATTAAATAAACCCCTTAAATCAATTATCCACTTGCAAATAACCTATTCTCCTAGCCTATTTAATTAAATTAAAATGGCTATAGTCCCCTTAATTATTAAAAAGCAATAAAATACTTAAATAATTAAATTCCTATATTTTAAATGAATTAAATAAGTTTAATTCATTTCATTCATATTCCCTTAAACCCCAACCTAACCTATCTCAACCACTTCTACCCTGGGTTCTAACCCATCTCAACCCATTGCACCCTTGCTAATCTAATCCTCATTCTAATTCTACCCTAACCCACCTTCTAATGTTGTCACATTCCATTAAGGAATGATTAACAACTCAACCCACTTGAGAAAGTAAACCTTCTCAAGCATGACTTTCCTAAGGGACCAACTTGCCAAGTTGAGCCTTACACCCTCCCATGCCTCTTAAATAAATTTTATTAATGGCTTATTAATGGATATTCCCTCTTGCCCATCCCTCATTAATGCCCAAGGCATTAATGGCTCTTACACCTCATTAATGGCCTTAGGGGCTCCATTAATGAACCTTGTCTCCCCTCTCTCTCTCCCATTCCTCTATAAATTGAAGGGATTTAGAGATCATAAGAAGCCTAAAAAAAATTTGAATTATAGTGTTGTAATGCCAAGATTTTGAAGGGATATCAAAGCATTGTTATGCTACCCATTTCTTCATAGCTTCATACACACTCCATCATTCACTTTCTCATATGTTTATAATGTCCATTTTAGAGTAATATGCATGATAAATAGTTAAATAGTTGTTTTTAAACTAAATCTTTCATGCTAGGTTGTTTATGTCACTAGTATTTAGCATAATCTAAGGGCTTTTATATTATTTGCTACACTCATCCTAGTTAGAAAGCAATAAGTCGATGTTATAGTTTATATGCTCATTAACCCTTGTTTTTCACTAACATGATGACTTATTGAAGTGTTGTGTTGCAGATAATAGGTGCACAAATATACACACACATTTTTTGCGCCCACTGTGGGGCAAGATTTGCAACTTGGCCTCATTTTATATCACTTTTTCACTAATTTGCATGCCCAAAATTCTGTTACAGGGTCATTTTTGGCCATTCAGGATCGCATCTGGGATACGCGCTCGCACCGCAGTAAACAAGGCTCGCATTCAGGATTTCCCACATCATTTATGGTTTAGGCTCGCATCTAGTAAGAAAGGTTGCATTTGGTTTTGTGTCATTTTCTCTCTTTCTGGATCGCATCTGGTAAAATTTTTAGTGAACTACTTTGCCGAACCACTAACATTTGTGTGATTGATTTCTTTGATCTTTTGAATAGCTTAATGATTGTTTGTAGGTTGATATTGACAGTCTTTCGTGGGAGTTGCTACATAAGAAATGCTAACTCAGTTTTTCAGGTTGCCCAACCCCCATCTTGACCTCTATTTACTTGCTTTAAACACTGAGATACATTTTCAAATCTATCACTAAACTGACTAGAGGATGTTATGCCCTACATCCCCATCCCTACATTTTGTGTGCAAAATGTTGGGTCCCCCTTTTTGTTTTTTGCTTTTGGCTCTTGCCTTGTCTTTTGCCTTTGTTTCCTCATTTTCCTTCTCCGAGTTTTTTGTCCCACGGTGTTGGTTTTGCTTTTGTTTTTGTCCCTCGTGTCTCCGAGACCCGGTCTCGAAGTTGGTCATTCCTTACCCAGAAGTCAGACCCCAGACTCTAGGATTCTCTACCACGATGTCTCTTTTTCGTAAGAGGGTATGGTCGCGTGGAATCCCCGGGCCTGGAGTCCGGAGGTCTGCTTGTTTCAGAGTTTGCGGAAGAAAAGGTAACTTGCTTTTCACCTCGGGTATAAATAGGAACCACCTGTCATTTTCACAGTTACCACGATTAAAAACACTTAAGCAATTTTAGAGCAATTCCTTAGCGATTTGAGCTAGAATTAAGTGCGAGTTATTCTGAGTTGTTCTAAGCAATTAAAAGTTGTTTTCGATGTCGGTTGGTGATCATTTGGAGGTGGAAGTTGTTGCAGAGTGTCCAAGGTGCCTTTCCTTCCTTACCTTTCTTTGGATTTCAGGTTGGTTTCTATGTTTCTCTCCTTCATTTTCCTGCTTTTTGTTGTGTTTTGTTTGCATTTTATGTCTTGTTTGTTCGTGTTGTTTCTGCATTTTGGTCGTCTGGTTCGCCGCCCATTGGTGGGTCAGCTTTTCCAGAGGGTTGTCCGCCCTCTATGCGGTGTAAAGTATTGTGTATGATGTACATTTTATGTGTTATTTTGTATAGGGTTGTCATTCTGTGTTGTCATTCTACTGTAAATTTGGTGTATTTAATGTATATCCTTTCATTTTCCATGTATATACCCTTCAGCCCCGCCATACTTAGGTGTATATTCTGTGTATATTCATCCAGTCTCACGTCAAGCTCACCATGCTTCATCTGCCTTTTCATCCAAAATTTGCGAGCTTGTTACAGACATAATACCACCTGGTTGAAACTCGGCTCTTGGCTGGTTTCAACTAGGTGGTTTTATCTCTCCTCCATCAGTCAGCCTTTATGATCCATTTATGTCCCATGTATGCATTTAAGGTTGTCCAAGTGGCCTCCACTTTTTGCACATTTGGAGAGTTGACATCGTCGTTGCCATAACTCGCCATTTATTGTATAGCCACGTGACATCCACGTGGGCCTGACGGCTCACTTTTCGCTCACATCTTCCAATGGTTAGTTTTTCAGACCCCGAGTCTTTCATCTTCACCAGCCCACATCTTACTCCCATTAAGTATGCTGGAACCCTCAGGCCCGGATAGGGGTTAATTTTCTAAGTTTGCATTATATATATATATATATATATATATATATATATATATACTTCTCAAGATTTTTCAACCTAAACTAACTTTTCAGGAAAAGGACGTGCCTCGGTGGTAAGATCTCTGGATCCCAGAATATTATTTATCTACTAATTCTAACGGTCACCTTGCCTTACAGGTTTTTAGAACAACGTACCTTCATTATGTCTGAGGCTTCCGCATCTTCACCACCTGGGAGTCTGGAACTTCCCTCCACGACGGTCACCAAGGTAGCCATCAGATCCAAAATTGAGAGGGCCTTAGAAAAATTGCCTCTCAACATGAAGTACCTGAAGGACAATACCATTATGGGATCAAAGATTGAGTCCCAAGTTCAGTTAATTACCGACACCAATGTTAGAATGCGGGCCAAGATGCAGGCCCTGGTCAAGATAATGTTCATTCAATGACAGTCTAGGGATCTACTGGCAATCAACATCGGGGATTCTGGGATTCAGAAGGCCACCTGTTTCCCATGCTCGGTGCAGGCCCTAGAGCTCATTCTCACACTTGCGACACATTACTGTTAGAGTTGTCATATTATAGCTAATAATTAATTTATTTAATTATTAGTCTATTATACTCTACACTTAAGTTAAACTTAGGCATCTTATTCTTTAGGGTTTTCACCTTTAGAGTTTTGGTATCCTTCTATAAGGATTCCCTCTTTGTATTTTATGGGCATTCACTTATTTGGATCATAATGTAGAATAGATTATTACATTGATTTTTTTCTCTCTCACTTGTTTTTTTCATTCATGGCTTCTCTTTCTCAGACCTGTGATTACATGCCTCCATAGCTTTGTCTCTCTTTCTATGATAGGTGTTTGCATCCAGGGATTCTTGGGAGCTGTGGGGTTGTTCTTCGTCAACTCCAACATGGTATCAGAGCTACAGATCTTCATGCCCATGTTCGTTATTTGAGAGGGTTTGGTCATGTTCTTTAGATCTATGTTTTTTGGGAGCTTTTTATGTGGATTTAGGGGGACCTTTGTTTCTAGTCATTTTGGGCTCAAACAGACATCACCGTTGCGCTCAAAGTGCCCAAAAAGCCCAAAATCCATATAAAATTTGTTCATTTTGGACAACTTGTCTTAGAGGCAAAATAAATTTGGTTTCCAGTGCCATACAGGCACGGAAACTAAGAAAAAAAATTTTAAAAAATATTATTTTTAATACTTTTTATGCATTTAAATGCGCATTCAATGTTTTTTGTTCGGGCGCCACCGGCGCTCCACCACCGCACCACCACGGCCCGTCCCCCGCCGGTTGTGCCACCCACTGGCCCTGTGGGCTCTATCGGCCCCTCCGGCCCCCACCACTAGCTGCCTCCCAGCCTCCGCCACCTCCTGGCCCCCACCGGCCCCGCCGACCACCACTCCAGTGCCCACCACCTCCCAGACCCCGCCGCCACTCTGCTCCGCTGCCCAGTCGCTCCACCCGGCGGGCGTTAAGCCCCGTGGACTTATTTATGCCCAGCGACAGCTCATATGGTGACCAAGGGCCCTGCGGGCTTCTTTATGCCCAGCGGCGGTCATATGGTGCCTAAGGGCTTATTGTTTTTCAGCCTTAGGGGCTTTAAATTTGCTTTTTTGAGCTTTTTTGACCCTCCCTCACTATTTTCGCTCTATTTGGAGCATACGAAGGTATTTTTCTGACTTCCTTATATCGTCGAAAAGATCTTTCTGAGCTCTTTTCGATGATGGAGGTTGGGGTTTTGGGTTCTACTATTTTGATAGTGTTTTTTTACTGTCCAAGTTCAATATTTGTTTTTTGTCTTCTAGGAGCCATATCTTGCTCATCTGGACTCTATTTTTAGCAAACCAGATATCGTCAGAAAGATGGTTCTGTGAGTTATTTAGTTGTAGGGGTATTTTTTCCAGATTTTACTCTAGGTTCTTTCTCCTATGATTTTTTTCTCTTTCACACTCTGGTAGATTACTTGGGTTCTACAGGTCCTGGGATCTCTTCTTCTGTTCTTCTGGCCCACTCTTCTTTCTGAATTTTGAGCATTGAATGCTTCTCTTCTATAGCATTCTCTTTTTTCTAAATGCACTGAGATAAAGTGCCTACTTTTGCATATCTAATATTTTGAACACCTTGTGTTTGTTTGTACTCGCACTCAGTTATAAATTGTCATGGGGGGTTATGATGTTTTACCTTTTGTGCTCATCCACCTTTGTCAAGTGAGTGTACCTTCCATGACATTAGCCCATGTTCTGTGTTGATGACACCGCCCTTTATCCTTTGCTTGTTCTTCTGTTGCATTTTCGGTGTTCCTGATTCTTCTTCCTGCAGATGTTTCTGGCATTGAATTTTAGTGTTCCTGTCACCCCTCTCCCTATTCAGCATTATGGGGGGTTCACCTATTGGCTTTATTGCTTCCTTAGTTCGATTGAGTGATCTACGTATTCTATTTTTGTTCCTATGTGCTAAGTGGATGCAGTGGCTAGGAACCTATGCATTTCGGTGAGATGGATCATCTACTATATAGACACTCATTCTTTCCTACTTTTGGAGGTCACCTCTTCAATTAATCAGCTCTTCAGACTTTGTCTTCTCTACCTGGTCATGCACTATTTTTGTGGGGGTTCCAACAGTTACTTCTAACAATGTTTACAACTTCATGCTTCAGAGATGCTTCTTGCTCTTTCTTGTTCCTTTCTTTGGGACTTTCCCTAGATTAGAGGCCTTGTTTCCTTCACCTAGTTTATTTCTTGTACTTGGGTACCTGATTAGGCCTAGTTGTCGGGATCCATAGTTCCTTTCATGCATTTTGTTTACATGCATCTTTTAGTTCTTAGTTGTTTAGCTTCTCCCTAAGTTACACTTAAGGGGGGGTGTTAGAGTTGTCATATTATAGCTAATAATTAATTTATTTAATTATTAGTCTATTATACTCTACACTTAAGTTAAACTTAGGCATCTTATTCTTTAGGGTTTTCACCTTTAGGGTTTCAGTATCCTTCTATAAGGATTCTCTCTTTGTATTTTATGGGCATTCACTTATTTGGATCATAATTAGAATAGATTATTGCATTGAGTTTTTTCTCTCTCATTTGTTTTTCTCATTCATGGCTTCTCTTTCTTAGACCTTTGATTACATGCCTCCATAGCTTTGTCTCTCTTTCTATGATAGGTGTTTGCATGCAGGGATTTTTGGGAGCTGTGGGGTTGTTCTTTATCAACTCCAACAATTACAACTCTTCTGTCTGGGCCGTCATGCTCGCAGCCCCGGTCCTGATCGGATATCCCACCCCCATGGTGTCTCTCAACGCCGCTACTTTTCAGGTAGGTTTGGGGATTCCTAAGTTTGATAACCCAACTATCGTTACCAGATCTAATGCCTTAGGTAAATTTTAGAAGCTAGAAGTCACAGCCCGGTAATACATGAACAACCATTGGCTCGAGACTCCAAAGAGGGACCCCAAGAAAATGAAATTAGAGATCCCCAGCTCTAAGTTTAAAGAAAGTATCTAGATGGGGATGATAGCACTATGCCAGATCTTTGGGCAACCCCATGCCCAAGATTTTTTAGGGTGGATGTACTACTTTTTGCTTGGCATCACCACCAGTGGGGAATACTTTGATTGGGCTACCATTATCTCTAACCATGTAGATTCTCAGTTCCTTCAGGTGGCCCAAAAGCGCAAATTCTATATGACCTCTTATATTCTCTAGGCCTTAGCACAACAATGACCCATCACCAACAGGATACTCACATCAGGTGTACTTGGGATCGGCCCAGGTCAAAAGGCTCCCTGGGATTATTTCTCATAAATTCAATGGGAGACTAGTTTCCCCAGTTTCTGTTGGGTGAACGATGCCTTCGTCTACTACAACCTGCTCACACCTACCCAGAATGTATGGTACCACCTCTCCAAGGAGGCAATGGATTGGTCAAAAGTTATGGCCATTAATACATCCAATTCCAACAACATACTTACATAAGAATAACCAGCTTCTCTGGGAAGCCTTACGTGTTGCCCAAACATTGTGGGAACAAGATAATTCTCTTGGAATATTACAAACAACTGCTGGAGTTACACACCTTATACACTTTAAAAAATGTGATGAATGTTCCATTCCCAATCACTTATGGGAACTACTCATGCAGTCTGGCCGCAGCCAAGGAGGCAGACAGTGAACTCAAGAGCTTGAACTTGACAGAATTTTATCTACCGCGGAAGAACTTTGATCCGCTTGGCAAAATTGCATTGGCACTTCCCCAGGCATCAGAACCCCATCGATATCACATGGAAGACTTCTGGGAAGATTTCCAGGATGATTTCAAAGTTTGGAGTAGCATTACGTCTGGATGACTATGGGGATGATGGAAAGGTTGAAGCTCCAAAAATTTCCAGATGACTTCTTAGACGCCGGACCCACAATAGACCCCAAGTACAAGGCAAAGGGGATTGAAAAGATGACCCTCCCACCGGTAGACTGGAATGCCCAGGAGGGGCCTACCATTGAAGAAATCACTCACAACATGGTCGAGCGCAACCACGAATACTTTAAGAGAGTATGCCTTGGGAGTACCCGCAGGGTTGGCTCGATGATATAAAAGCTGACTTCTAGGGCCAGAACCTCTTCACAGGGAGAGGATAGGGGAAAAAGAATAATGGAAACTCCAACTCTATAGGAGACCCCCATAAAAGAACAACTGAAATAGTCAATAGTGGCCTCCCATTCGATGAGGGATAAATTAATCATGTGATTGGCCACTCCAGTGCTCATGACCAGACATGTCTGTCCTCCCTCTTCCCCTTCACTAGCAGCATTAATGGTCAGGGTGATAGGAATAGATCTGGAAGAGGAGCGGGCAGCCCTAAAGGAGTGGGGCCTCCTTTAGTTACCAGGCAAAAGAAAAGGCTTAATCCAAAGCCAATGGAAGAACCGGAGCTGGGGATGCTGCAAATCCCCCAAGTAGAAATCATTTCTTCTGACTCCCTAGAGCTGGAGAAAGAACAAGAGCACGCTCACATCCTGGCAAATCCTCCCCCTCAAGAATTTGATGATGTATTCAGGGCTAACAAATTTGGGGATTTATAGGGATACATCATACAGCCAGAGGCACAAATCCCAGAGCAGGAGGAAGCTCCAAAATAGGAACCTGCACAAGAGTAGGAGGTACAAATAGAAGAATAAATGGGAGCGGAAAAAGAGATTGCCTCTGAAGTCCCAGAAGCTTGGGATGCGAGAGTTTTAAACCAATAGAAGCAAAGTGAACAAATGACATCAATTGGGGAAACCAGACCTATGGGAACAACCGTGACCCCAACCGTCGTGTTCCAGATGCCACTTCCGAAGGTAACATTTGGGGAGGTAATCACTGCTACCCAAATGTTGAATCTTGGCCCGTTGCCTCCCCCACTACCAAAAGATGTACCGGCAGAAGAAGACACCCCAGCAACAGAGGCCAAGGAAGAATAGCAATAGGACGAAGAAGAAAACCCCAGCACAAATAATGAGGACCCAAATATTGCCGAGGATATAGACGGTGGGGTAAAGGACACAGGTATCACCAGGGCAAACATCATCAGTGAGTCGAAAGGTATAGAGGAGTCAGAGGAGACTCATATTGTTGAAAGGGCACAACAGGATATCAGGGAGAAGTCACAGGAGTAGATTTTGGCTGCAAAGCCACCCCTACTGCCATAGTGGTTGGTGGAATCTCAAAAAACAAAGGCCCCATCAACACCCAAAGCCCATCTTTCTTTGGTGGAGATGATGGCTCAGGCACAGAACCCGCCTAAGGTTAAGAAAGCCTAGACGGTTCACACTCTTTGAACTGAGTCGGGCGGAGAAACAGTTGCAGTAATCGTGACACCTTCCCCAGATGTAGATGAGGCAATGGCTGAGGCCAGAGATTATAATGTCATAGAGGTGTCATTGGGGAAGAGAGGAAAATGGGGTGAATTGAACCTATTAAAAGAAGCAGCCAAGAAAGTGGAGGCTCGCTATGAAAAAAAAGCTCAAAAGTTCAAGGCAGAAAAGGAGAAAAATGCAAACCTCATGGGGTTGCTGACTGAGCTGGCCTAACCTATTAGCGTTATTCCCCCGGGGGCCTCTACGTCAGATGCACCGCTTCTGCAGAGCAATATAGACTCATTATGGGCGATGAAGAAAAAGGCCTAAATGGTTGATGAATGGGTCACCTTGCAGTTGGGAAAACATCTGGCATTTCCTAATGTCCACACTCCCAGACCTATATGCGTCCCACCACATATTACATCAGGCTGAAAGCATCATCAACATATGGGAGGGAGACATGGAGAATTATGAGGCATGGAAGGTTGAATTAGAGGATCTCATCGGCCTTGAAGAGGAGATTGTTTCTGAGTCTAGAATTTTAGGAGAAGAGTCATTTGATTTTGTGAGGACCCAACACTCCAGACTTGACCTCACATTGGGGGAAATCAAGCAACTGGTGGGGACTCTACGTGATAAGGTTAATGCAGTCCAATATTCTTTTGATTTATCCAAGTCTTTTGTTTCGAAGGTCTTCGGAGCTGATCTGTTTAGCACTGACACATTCACGCCAGAGGAATATGTTTTGGGAAAGTTTGATGAATTAATGGAATCAAGGTATCAATCCCCAAAGGGAGTAGACAGAGAAAAAATGACACGAATAACTTGCATGGTGCTCAGTGGTCACGATGTGACAAAGATGGCCAAAGAATTTAAGGACAATATTCCAGACCTAAGAGAACAGATTGAGGTGGCCAAGTACTGGTGGTCTGGCCTTAAAGATATCAATGAAGATGGAATTTCCTATCTCCTCCAGACATTCAATGACAACAAAAAAAAATGAAGATTCTCTGAGGGTTGGAGAAAACCTAAGTGTTTTGTATTCTTTATTCCTTCGGAACGCAAGTTTCTAGATCCTGAAATTCTGGATCCTACATTTTGTATTCTTTCAGTGATCCATGTTCTGATCCCCAAGGCTGACTGGTCACTTTCAAGGTAGTTAATAAAAGTTGTCAGAAGGTAGGTAACTGCAACAAGACATGTTGGATCAGCAATAATTTTTTTGACAGATGGTCTTCCCAAGGCGTTGCTTCAACGTTACACCTGGCACATTGAGGACAGAGCACTGCCCTCCCATTTATGAGGCATGTGGCCTCGATCCCCGGGGGATCAAATTTCTTCCTTCTCTTTTTCAGCTCTCTTCTCAAGGCTGATTCTTCCACTCCATCTTTCTTGTCTTATTCTTCTGACATGTCAGACCTTCTCCATCTTGAGGTCTTTTGTAGCATGGTGCAGGTAGTACCAGCCATCGGGTAATGTATTTTATTATAAAATGTAAAATAAGTTAGGGTTAGGGTTAGGGTTAGATAGAAAGATGTGTATGAATGTTAAGTCTGACCTCATTCCAAGGGTCGACAAAAATGATGATTTTGCAGTCTATAGTTAATAGCAATCTAGTTTTCTCAGTTCTTAGTTGCAGAACTAAATGCTCCATAGTTTCTAAGTTTTTAGTAGTTAGATGCTCCCTTGGATCCACCATTGTACCACGCACCAGTGCTTGCTAGAAAGAATGTTAATGAAGAAGCAGGAATTCTCTCAATGATATTGTTGGCATTCTGTCTTCTGGGTTAATGGTATTTTATGCTTTGTGTTCTTCATGTCCTTTTCTCTGATACTTAAAGTAGATTAACGGCCTCCTTTCCTTTGCTACTGATAAAATATGAACTGATGGTTGTATATTTCTTTGGTATTTAGTGTAGTGTGTTAGAGCATTGTTGATGTCTTGAACGTTTAGTGTAACTATAGGTAGATGAAATATTTCTAACTCTGCAGTATCTTTTGAATTTTATTTGTTAAAGTGAATGTGCGCTTGCAGGAACCCCCACTTACTTGAATCCTCGGAGAGAACCAGTTGAAGATAACCAGCTATCCCCCTCAAAAATAATCACATCTCCCAATTGAGCCCCGCACCGTCGAGACCTGACTCTCACATGCTTGGAGGCCTGGGGAATCTCATTTCCCCATACAACCTTTATAGGTGAAGTTGGCAGATACCCCGATACCCGGTGACAACTTACCTTTGTTGGTGGACCCGGTCACAAGAGTCCTGTCAATAGAAACTGGTGCTAAAAGGAGGGCATGAACTCGTCCCCCTCTCAGGATTCTGATTTTACACCTCTTGAGGGTTCTCCAAGCTATAGTTTTAGGAGTCAAGCCTTTAGTGGGATTGGGTCTTTCTCCCTAGAAAGATTTTAAAGAATGCTTAGATCAGTCGTTGATCCTGGAAGGTTTGTTGAACTCGAGTCTCCTACTTGAAAGAAGCATGCCCCAAAAACCACACCAGCCACTATTGTCTGGGGGTCTAGTGTACCATAGAATATCCAAACTTCCCAAACAATCCTGGGGATCAACGTTCAACCAAAAAATTTAGCTCCCCAAATGGCTGCATATTTCAGAAATATTGGGTCCCCTATGGGAACTTTTCTGGGTGCAACCAACGATTTACCCTCGCACCCAGAAAAGATTTGCCCATGATATGAGCACCTAGGCTCACGAACCATAGAGGAACACTTGCAGGCATACAAAGATGCCATGAACTGACACCAGATCTAACATGAAGATGTTGTGACCCATATGTTTCCCCTGTCTCTGGGACAAGGCGAACCGAACTGGTACCTTAACCTTCCTGCCAACTCTATCAACAGTTGGTAGGACATGGAGGATGCCTTATTGGCTATCTTCTGCGTACACATGGATCCAGCTTGGTCCCATAGCTAGTTCATTTCCATTAGAAAGGAACCAAATGAACCCCTTGCAGCATTCAATCACCGGTTCTAGAGTGCCCTGAAGCAGTGCACGTGCCATTTCATTCCATTTGTGGAAGTAACCATACAGACCTATCTCAACGCGATGGACCCCTTCATTGCCACTCTCCTCTGGAGAACAGCTACCCCGGGCGAACGGGATACTTTGGCAAAATTTTACAACCTAGCCTTAGAACTGTCTCATGGCCTCAATAAATCCTCGAGCGGGATTGGGCAAAGCACACCCTTCAACATGATCCTTGATGAAACTGCATACGCCAAGGGCTATAACCCCAATCTGGCAATGGGTGCCCCCATAATGGTGATAAATCCCCCGCCCCCGCCAATAGACCAGCAGGCCCGGTACATTTATCCATCACAGACTCAGGAAATACCAGGTCTCAAATCTTTCCCTTAGAACCAACCGCAGTCGAACCAACAACAACAAACACAACCATCTAGAGTGCCTTTCTTCCAGTCACCTGTGGCTGGAGGATTATCGGCCTCGACTCTGGAAAATACTCTTGTCTTCCTAGGGAACCAACAACAACAACCGTCACATTATGACACAAACACTTAGCTGACTGTCGAGGTTGAATCCCTCCGGTGAATGTTGTCCACCCTGACTGTGGACATGGGTCAACTAAAAGCGGGGTCTTATGCACCCCAAAACTCTAATTCCCAAAAGGGGAATATTTTCTCCGGTCAGCGAAACAACAATGTCGAAGGAAGAAACTTCAACAACGAGCCTAGGCCCAACCAACAACAATGGAATAATAACGCAAACACCGAAGGTTCACCTCTGAACTAAAATGCCAATCAAAGTGGTGTTGGACCATCCCATTTCACACCAGTCGTAGAATTCCATCCCATGACCAATTGGTGTAGATTGCATGACAGAGGCTCCCACAACGAGGTAAACTATGCCATGATAGAGAAGGTCATCATGATCTCCCAACTGGACAGACAAAAAGCATCTGACCCTACTCCTCCAAAGCCTCCTATGTAAGAGCCAACTCACGGTGCATTCACCTGTGAGACCATCTTCTTTGGATTCTCTAGAGAAGATGAAGAAGAATAAAAAATCTAGGGATTCTTTGATGAATCGATCCTAGCCTTTGAGGCCAATGCCTTCACCAACCCCCAGGCTCCTTACAACACTCAGAGCCAGGCTGGTAAAGGACCAGTTTACATGCTGATACCCCCTAAGGACACTCCTCCCTGGGATAATACAAATGACCGGCCTATCCCTCTAAAAGGTTCTAGCTCTAACCAAGCAAAAGACCCGGCTGAGAGAAGCCACCAATTCCTGAGAGGAAGATTTGACATCACAAGGGCATTAGAACAAACCACCACCTCCATGACCTTGATGGAGGTTTTGTTAAACTGTCCCAAGCAGAAGAAGTATCTTCTGAAACTCTTGGGAGACCCGAAAATCATCAGTCGCCCACCCAAGACTGTCTCTTTTGAGGACACCAACGCGACTATCTTCTAAGGAAATACAGAGGATCCTCCATTCCTACTAGGCCTGAACATACAAGGCAAAAATATACACATTTTCCTAGTAGATTCTGAGGCTTCGGGCAACATCATGCCCCTATCCATATGTCAGAAGCTCATATTTTGACCCACCCCATCTAATGGCGCAGTGATTCAATTGGATAAAACTACTGTGAAAATGGTGGGTGAACTAAAAAATGTCTGAATAAAACTCATCTAGGAACCCAAAATAGCCAGCATAATCGATATTCAAGTGGTGGACATCCCAGAGACTTATGGGATGTTATTAAGTCAGAATTGGTCTAAGTCATTGAATGGATACTTTTCAACCAATTTCTCCCACTTGTGGCTCCCTTGGGAAGGAGAATCAAAAAAAATATGGGTTGAAAGTGAACCCAGGATGAAGCGGGCCCTTACCGAAGTCAAAAAGGTCAACAAGGTCTTATTCTTTGAGACTTCCCCAGGGGTGTACCGACCCCTTGAAATCTTGACGTTCGATTTCACCCCTGGGGAGGATCCCATAGTCCTGTAGATAATCTAAGACCTAGAAGAAAAAATGAGGGTTAAAGTCAATTCTCAAGATGCCATAGCGACCCCCGCTACACTCTTGTCTGGCACTTGGTGCCAGGTACACTATCAAAAACATTCAGAGCTAGAGTGTGAGCCTTGCCTTTCCATCGCTACTTGGCACATTAACACCTAAAACAAAGAACATACAACCGATTCTCCAGAATCCAGTATTCCTACTAGAATCACTTCTTCAGTGCCATTTCCCTAGGGATCTCAACCCCAAATCACCCTGGAGGCAAAACTCACCCATGCGCCACCAGTGCAGGAGGAAACTCCTCCCAAGTCTCCCAAGGATAATCCAAAAGTTGCTCCATCTCCCCAGCTCCAGACTATAAGCGACGACTTGTGGATCCTTAAGTTCAATAGGTCCTGGTCCAAACAGGGTTGTGGGGCCGAAGTAGAATTCATCAACCCGCAAGGAAAATCCTTCCTCGCATCCTACAGGCTGCATTTCAACTGCACAAACAACGTTACGAAGTATGAGGCTTTGGTCCTTGGACTCCTATTTGCATTAAGGAAAGGAATCACCTGCCTCCGGGCTCTTGGTGATTCAGAGTTGATTGTCAAACAGGTCCATAGTCAGTACACATGTCATGATAAAAGGTTGGTCGCGTACCACAATCAGGCATGGAGCCTTATTGAAGATTTTGATACCTTCAGCATTGATCTTATTCCCCAGCGATAGAATTATATCATGGATGCCCTCGCTGTTTCTGCCAGCACACTTGAGCCCATGGCCAGCTCACGACTCTAGATATTTTCCATAGAGATGATCCCCACCCCATCCATTCTAGATAATGTCACCCACTTTTAGGTTTTTGAAGATGATCAACATATCCTGGCCTTTATGGCCAATGTTGGTATCTTCGAGGACCAGATAGGAGAAGAAAAAGACCATAATGATACTAGGCAGGGTGATGAAGATGATGGGATCATGGACCTACCTGCCAACACCATCCCGAAGGGGATGATCACGCTTGAATGTATCTTCGACTCAGACCCTTGGGGACGGGAAAAGATATCATCCTCCTCTGAGGGAGGAAAATTTGAGAAAGTAAACATCAGCCAGCCCAGTGAAGAAAAGATGATACACATTGGTACTTCCTGCTCCCCTAAAGAGAAAGAAAATATTCTTGCGGTTCTCCGAGAATACATAGACATGATCGCATGGGGTATGAGGATTTAAAAACATACGACACATCCATTATGACTCATATCATCCCCCTGAAACCTGATGCTAAGCCTTTTCAGCAAAAGCAACGACTAGTCAACCCGTTGATCGAGCCTTTGATTCGTCAAGACGTGGAAAAACTATTGTCAGCCTGGATAATCTTTCCAATCCAGCATACTACGTGGGTTGCCAATTTGATCCCTGTTAGAAAGAAGAGCGGTGAAATTTTCCTTTGCGTGGATTTCCAAAATTTGAATAAAGCCTCCAAGAAAGATAATCACCCTCTCCCCTTGTTGGATGAGGTGTTGCAGATAGTAAATGGGTCACAGATGATGTATTTCTTAGATGGGTACTCCGGATACAACCAAGTCATGGTTAAATATGGAGATAGAGATAAAACGACATTCACCACCAAGTGGGGAACATTTGCATATCAGAGGATGCCCTTTAGATTGATTAATGCAGGGGCCACATTCCAAAAGGCTATGGACATTGCATTTAAAGGCCTTGTGAATCAATGCATAATCATCTACGTGGATTATTTGATCATCTTTTCTCAGGATAGGCGTGACCATTCCGCCCACCTCACCCAGATTTGTGAGAGATGTCACCGGTATGAAATATCCCTCAACCCCGAGAAGTGCATATTCGGGGTCACTAATGGGAAGTTGCTCAGGCACATTATCTCTGAGAAGGGTATATCTATCGACCCTGAGAGATTTGAAGCGCTGCTAAATTTACAAATGCCTGGCAGCAATAAAGAGATGTGATCTTTCTTCGGAAAGATCAACTTTGTCCAGCGGTTCATCACTGGATTCGCTGAAATAGTAAAGCCACTCAATGAAATGATGAAAAAGGATACCAAGATTGAGTGGAGTCTTGAAGCAAAATGGGTATTCGCCCAAATTAAACAAATGATAATGGAGGCACCTATTCTGGCTAGCCCAGACTACTCCCTCCCATTTTATATTTACTCCTTTGCTTCGCCGCATTCTCCTGCGGCAGTATTGACCCAAAAGGTCAAGGGGAAAGAATGAACCATAGCTTTTATGAGCTCCCCCTTTAAAAATTATGAAGTCTGGTATTCATCATTGGAAAAATAGGCCTTTGCTCTTGTCCGTGTTGTGAAGAAATTCTGGCATTACATTCTCCGGAGCAAAGTGCATGCTATCATCCCGGATCAAGCTGTGAAATCTTTGCTGATGCAGAGCAAATTGGGTGAGAGACGAGGAAAATGGATGGCCATCCTCCAAGAATATGACTTGGAAATGTAACCCATGAATATAGTCTGAGGCCAGGGACTGAGTCAAGCAATGGCAGAAGACATTCCCCACATAGAATGTCAAACTTACACAGTGGAGTCTATCACTCGAGACCCGTGGTACATCGATCTAGTGTACTTATTGTTAAACAATAGATGCCTAGAGGGGTTACCTCCCAATAAATGTCGCACCCTACAGATGAAAAGTGCCCACTTCATGATCAAAAACTCTGTGCTTTACTGCAGGAATTATGAGGGAGTGTACCTTCGATGCATTGATAGGGACCAAGCTATGAAAATGATTGAAGAATTCCATGGGTAGTTTGGAACTGGGCATGGATCAGCCGATGCCACCACCCATTAGATCCTTTGGGCTGGATATTATTAGCCCTGCATAATTAAAGATGTTTATACTCACGTCCAAAGATGCCATACTTGCCAAACCGCGGCACATCGTGAGCGTAACCCATCTATGCCTTTACAACCAGTCTTTGAGGATAGGCCTTTTGCCCAATGGTAATTTGAATTTATCGAGGAAATCAACCCCAACTCATCTGCCAACCACCGATACATCTTAACTGCAACTGATTACTGCACCCGGTGGTCTAAAGCCATACCTTGCAAAAACAACACGGCAGATGTAGTTATCAAATTCCTAGAAGAAAACATCATCACAAGATTCAGAATGCCCTTTGCTATAGTGTGTGACAATGGTTCGCATTTTCTTTGACGCAACTACTTGAATGGACTTATAACTGAAAGATCACTCTAAAGTTTTCTAGCAACTATTACCCCCAGGGGAATGGTGTTGCTGAATCAACGAACAAAAATCTTCTTGAAGTGATCAAACACTTGTTAAAACAGAACCCCCGGGATTAGCACCAAAAGCTGAGATTCACCCTTTGAATGGATCACATTTGAATTAAGGTCACCCTGGGAACATCCCCATTTCATCTAGTTTATGGCCAGAACCCAGTATTCCCAATCAACTTACAGATCCCAGTTTTGTAGCTTGTGCAGGAATTCGGCAATCGGGATAACATTGTGGAGGTTTAGCTCCTGAATCTAGTGTGGATGGAGGAACAATGAGACGTATCCCTTGAACATTTCACACATCACCAAGCAGTGGTAAAATGATGGTTTGACTGTAGAGCCCAATACAAGGCCTTTCATATTTTGGACTTAGTCCTATTGTGGGATAAGGCCCGGGAAAAGAAAGGAAAGCACACCAAGTTCCAACAGCTCTGGCTTGGACCATACCTAATCTCAGAATTTTGTGGGGCAAATACCCATTGCCTTAACACCATGACTGGAGAACCTGTCCCATTTCCCGTCAATCGACAGTTTCTCAAATATTACTTCGAATGAGGTCGGTTTGCGCAAAGTTATATTTTATGTAAAGTCCCTTACTTGTAAATATTTCTTTCCCGGTGCCTCATTGGGAGGTGCCTTTGTAAATAGTCTTGATGGCCATCTTCTGGGACCACCTTTTTCTTTTGCTTTGTCTTTGCTTTTTTTGTCTTCTTTTCGGGTTCTAGCATTTTGCTCACCCTCTTGTGAGGACCGGTATGCTTCGCATAACATCTAGTCTCCGGGACGTTGCCTTTAATATGGTGGTGAACTTAGGAATCTATTATTAGCATGGTGGAATTGGTCTGGTCTCCAGAGTTATTTTACAAGTTTGGTAGTGAATTATGAGTAATATTCATCAAATTTATCCCTGAAAGTCTGGTAGTCAGTGAAATAAAGAATTAAGGAACAAGTAATTAGACGTGTCGAGGGTAGATTAGTTGCACTATTTGGTTGACCCAAGTCTAAAATTTTAAAAGATTCTTCTTAGATCCAAAGTTTTCCTCCCCCATCCAGTGTATTAAAGTGGGTGGAAGGGTGAAAGAAGTACCACCATTAAATTTAGCTAAGCTTAAGCTTAATGGTGAAAGAAGTACTACCCTCCCACCTAGAAATAACAAAGAGAAAATAAATAGGATGAAACTCTGATCTCCAGGAGAAATGAGCGAATTTGATGACTTTGGGGTTTGATATGCTTAGTGCCTCTTCTCTACTTCTCCCAGAGGTCATCGGCTTGATTTCCTTCCAAAGCACACACCTCACCACTACTGAAAGGATCATGGACTAAATCACATATGGCTAGATTTTCTCAGACATGTTGCTCTTTACAAGTAAGATGCTTTGAGTAATGATTTGTTCCAATTTTGCTAACCAGAGATTCTATAGTTCTCAAATGTGCTAAGGCATTAGTACCAGATAGTCACCATTTGTTATGACCCGCATCCCCGTCCCTACATTTTGTGTGCAAAATGTTGGTTCCCCCTTTTTGTTTTCTGCTTTTGGCTCTTGCCTTGTCTTTTGCCTTTGTTTCCTCATTTTCCTTCTCTGGGTTTTCTATCCCACGGTGTTGGTTTTGATTTTTTTTTTGTCCCTCATGTCTCCAGGACCCGGTCCTAAAGTTGGTTGTTTCTTGTCTAGGAGTCAGACCCCGGACTCCGGGATTCTCTGCCACGATGTCTCTTTTTCGTAAGAGGGTATGGTCGCGCAAAATCCCTGGGCCTGGAGTCTGGAGGTCTGCCTGCCTATTCCAGAGTTTGTGAAAGGAAACATAACTTGCTTTTTACCTTAGGTATAAATAGCAATCACCTATCATTTTCACAGTTATCGCGATTAAAAACACTTAAGCAATTTCAGAGCGATTCCTTAGCGATTTGAGCGAGAATTAAGTGCGAGTTATTCTAAGTTGTTCTGAGCAATTACAAGTTGTTTTTGGTGCCAGTTGGTGATCATTTGGAGGTGGAAGCTATTGCAGAGTGTCCAAGGTTCCTTTTCTTCCTTGTCTTTCTTCAGATTTCAAGTTGGTGTCTCTGTTTCTTTCCTTCATTTTTCTACTTTTTGTTGTGTTTTGTTTGCATTTTCTATCTTGTTTGTTCGTGTTGTTTTTGCATTTTGGTCATCTAATTCGCCACCCGTTGGTGGGTCAGCTCTGCCAGAGGGTTGTTTGCCCTTTGTGCGGTGTAAAGTATTGTGTATGATGTACATTTTTTCTGTTGTTTTGTATAGGTTTGTCATTCTGTGTTGTCATTCTATTGTAAATTTGGTGTATTTAATGTATATCCTTTCATTTTCCATGTATATACCCTTCAGCCCCATTGTACTTAGGTGTATATTCTATGTATATTCATCCAGTCTCACGTCGAGCTCATCATGCTTCATCTGCCTTTTCGTCAAAAATTTGCGAGCTCGATCCAGACAGAATACCACCTAGTTGAAACTCAGCTCTCGACTGGTTTCAACTAGGTGGTTTTCTCTCTCCTCCATTAGCCAGCCTTTATGATCCATTTATGTCCCACGTATGCATTTAAGGTTGTCCAAGTGGCCTCTACTTTTTGCGCATTCATATAGTTGGCACCGCCATCGCCATAACTCCCCATTTATTGCATAGCCAAGTGATGTCCACATGGGCCTGACGGCTCACTTTTTTCTCACATCTTCCAACGGTTAGTTTTCCAAACCCCAGGTCTTTCATCTTCACCAGCCCATATCTTACTCCCATTAAGTATGCTGGAACCCTCGGGCCTGAATAGGCATTAATTTTCTAAGTTTGCATTATATATATATATATATACACTTCTCAGGATTTTTGAACCTAAACTAACTTTTCAGGAAAAGGATGTGCCTCGGTGATAAGATCTCTGGATCCCAGAATATTATTTATCTACAAATTCTAACGGTCTCCTTGCCTTGTAGGTTTTTAGAACAATGTACATTATGTCTGAGGCTTCCGCATCTTCACCACCCGGGAGTCCAGAACTTCCCTCCACAGCGGTCACCAGGGTAGCCGTCAGATCCAAAATTGAGAGGGCCTTAGAAAAATTGTCTCTTAGCATGAAGTACCTGAAGGAAAATGTCATTATGGGATCAAAGATTGAGTCCCAAGTTCAGTTAATTACGGACACCAGTGTCAAAATGTGGGCCGAGATGCAGGCCTTGGTCAAGATAATGTTCATTCAACGACAGCCCGAGGATCCGCTGGCAATCAGCGTCAGGGATTCTGAAGGCCGCCTATTTCCCATGCTTGGTGTAGGCCCTAGAGCTCATTCTCACACTTGCGGCACATTACAACTTTTTCGTCTGGGCCATCATGCTCGCATCCCTGGTCCTGACCGGATATCCCACCCCGTGGTGTCTCTCGACGTCGCTACTTTCTGAGTAGCTTTGGGGATTCCTCAGTTTGATAACCCAGCTATCGTTACCAGATCTGATGCCTTAGAGAAATTTTAGTAGCTAGAGGTCGCATCCCAGCAATACATGAACAACCATTGGCTCAAGACTCAGAAGAGGGACCCCAAGAAAATGAAATTAGAGATCCCCCGGTCTAAGTTTAAAGAAAGTATCCAAATGGGGATGATAGCACTATGCTAGATCTTTAGGCAACCCCATGCCCGAGAGTTCTTAGGGTGGATGTACTAATTTTTGCTTGGCATCACCACCGACAGGGAATACTTTGATTGGGCTGCCATTATCTCTAACCATGTAGATTCTCAGTTCCTTCAGGTGGCCCAGAAGTGCAAATTCTATATGACCTCTTATGTTCTCTAGGCCTTAGCGCAACAATGACCCATCACCAACGAGATACTCACATCAGGTGTACTTGGGATTAGCCAGGTCAAAAGGCTCCCTGGGATTATTTCCCACAAATTCAATGGGAGGCTAGTTTCCCCAATTTCTGCCGGGTGAACGACGCGGTCGTCTACTACAACCTGCTCATGCCTACCTGGGATGCAGGGTACCACCTCTCTAAGGAGGCAATGGATCTAGCTAGAAGTTATGGCCATTACTACATCCAATTCTAGCAACATACTTACATAAGGATAACCGGCTTCTCCGGGAAGCCTTACTTGTTGCCCAAACATTGTGGGAATAAGATAATTCTCTTGGAATATTACAGACAACTGCTGGAGTTGCATGCCTTATACACTTTAAAAAAGGTGACGAATGTTCCATTCCCAATCACTTGTGAGAATTACTCGTGCAGTCTGGCCGCAGCCAAGGAGGCAAACAGCGAACTCAAGAGCTTGAACTTGACAGAATTTTATCTACCGTGAAAGAACTTTGATCCGCTTGGAAAAATTGTATTGACACTTCCCCAGGCATCAGAGCCCCATCGATATCACATGGAAGACTTTTGGGAAGATTTCTAGGATGATGTCGAAGTCTGGAGCCGACATTACATTCGGATGACTATGGGGATGATGGAAAGGTTGAAGCTCTGGAAATTTCCAGATGACTTCTCAGACGCCGAACCCACAATAGATCCCCAGTACAAGGCAAAGGGGATTGAAAAGATGGCCCTCCCACCAGTAGACTAGAATGCCTAGGAGGGGACTACCATTGAATAAATCACTCACAATGTGGTCGAGCGCAGCCACAAATGCTTTAAGAGAGTATGCCTTGGGAGTACCCGCAGGGCTGGCTCGACGGTACAAAAGCTAACTTCTGGGGCCAGAACCTCTTCAGAGGGAGAGGATAGGGGAAAAAGAATAATGGAAACTCCAACTCTACAAGAGACCCCCATAAAAGAACAACTGAAATATTCAATAGTGGCCTCCCAGTAGATGAGGAAGAAATTAATCATGCAATTGGCCACTCCAGTGCTCATGACCAGACCTATCTGTCCTCCCTCTTCCCCTTCACTAGCAGCATTGATGGTCAGGGTGACAGGTTTAGATCCGGAAGAGGAGAGGGAAACCCTAAGGGATGCGGGGCCTCCTTTAGTTACCAGGCAAAGGAAAAGGCTTAATCCAAAGCCAACGACAGAACCAGAGCTGGGGATGCCACAAATCCCACAAGTAGAAATCGTTTCTTCCAACTCCCCGGGGCCAGAGAAAGAACAAGAGCACGCTCACATCCTAGAAAATCCTCTCCCTCAAGAATTTGACGATGTATTCAGGGCTGAAAATCTTGGGAATTTACAAGGAGACATCGTACAGTCGGAGGTAGAAATCCTAGAGCAGAAGGAAGCTCCAAAATATGAACCTGCATTGGAGCAAGAGGTACAAATAGAAGAACAAATGGGAGTGAAACAAGAGATTACCTCTGAATTCCTGAAATCCTGGGATGCAGGAGTTTCAAACCAACAGAAGAAAAGTGAACAAACAACATCGATTGGGGAAACCAGACCTATGGGAACAACCATGATCCCAACCGCCGTGTTCTAGACTCCACTTCTGAAGGTAACATTTGGGGAGGTAATCATTGCGGCCCAAATGTTGAATCTTGGTCCGTTGCCTCCCCCATTACCAAAAGATGTACCGGTAGAAGAAGACACCCCAGCAATAGAGGCCGAGGAAGAACAGCAACAGGACGAAGAAGAAAACCCTTGGACAAATAATAAGGACCCAAATATTGCCGAGGATATAGACGGTGGGGTAAAGGACACAGGTATCACCAGGCCAAACATCGCCGGTGAGATGAAAGATACAAAGGAGTTAGAGGAGACTCATACTGTTGAAAGGGCACAACAAGATATCGGGGAGAAGTCACAGGAGTAGATTTTGGCTGCAAAGCCACCCCTACCACCACAGTGGTTGTGGAATCTCGAAAAAGAAAGGCCCCATCAACACTCAAAGCCCATCTTTCTTTGGTGGAGATGATGGCTCAGGCGCAGAACCCGCCTAAGGTTAAGAAATCCTAGATGGTTCACACTCTTCAAACCGAGCCGGGCGGAGAAACAATCATAGTAATCGCAACACCTTCCCTAGATGTAGACAAGGCAATGGCTGAGGCTAGAGATTATAATGTCATAGAGGTGTCGCTAGGAAATAGAGGAAAATAGGGTGAATTAAACCTGTTGAAAGAAGCAGCCAAGGTAGTGGAGGCTCGCTATGAAAAGGAAGCTCAAAAGTTCAAGGCAGAAAAGGAGAAAAATGCAAACCTCATGGGGTTGCTAACTGAGCTAGCCTGGCCTATTAGTGTTATTCCCCTGGGGGCCTCTACGTCAGATACACCGCTTTCGCAGAGTGATATAGACTCATTACGGGCAATGAAGAAAAAGGCCCAAGCGGTTGATGAATGGGTCGCCTTGTAGTTGGGAAATGTCTGACATTTCCTGGTGTCCACACTCCTAGACCTATATGCGGCCTGCCACATTTCACATCAGGCCGAAACCACCATCAACATATGGGAGAGAGACTTCGAGAATTATGAGGCGTGGAAGGTTGAATTAGAGGAACTCATCGGCCTCGGAGAGGAGATTGTTTTCGAATCTGGAATTTTAGGAGAAGAGTCATTTGATTTTGTGAGGACCCAACACTTCAGACTTGACCTCGCATTGGGGGTAATCAAGCAGGTGGTGGGGACTCTATGTGATAAGGTCAATCAATATTTGTTCAATTTATACAAGTCTTTTATTTTGAAGGTCTCCAGAGTTGATCCGTTTAGCACCAACACATGCACACCGGAGGAATATGTTTTGGGAAAGTTTGATGAATTAATGGAATCAAGGTATCAATCTTCGGAGGGAGTATACAGAGCAAAAATGATGTGAATAACTCGCATGATGCTTAGTGGTCACGATGCAGCAAAGATGGCCGAATAATTTAAGGATAATATTCTAGACCTAGGAGAACAGATTAAGGTGGCCAAGTATCGGTGGTCTAGCCTTAAAGATATCGATGAAGATGGAATTTCTTGTCTCCTCTAGACCTTCAATGACAGCAAACAACAATGAATATTCTCTGGGGGCCAAAGAAAACCTAAGTGTTTTGTATTATTTATTCCTTTGAAACGCAAGTTCCCGTATCCTAAAATTCTGGATCCTACATTTTGTATTCTTTGAGTGACCCGTGTCCCGATCCCCAAGGTCATCCGGTCACTTTCAAGGCAGTTAATAAAAGTTGTCAGAAGGTAGGTAACCACAACAAGACACGTCAGATCGGCAAGAATTATTCTGAAAAATGGTCTTCCCAAGGTGCCACTTCAGTGTTACTCCTGGCACATCGGGGATAGGGTGCCGCCCTCCCATTTATGAGTCATGTGGCCTCGATCCCCAGGGGATCAAATTTCTTCCTTCTCTTTTTTGGCTCTCTTCTCATGGTCGATTCTTCCACTCCATCTTTCTTGTCTTATTCTTCTGACATGTCAGACCTTCTCCTTGTCGAGGTCTTTTGTAGCGTGGTGCAGGTAGTACCGGCCACCGGGTAATGTATTTTATTGTAAAATGTAAAATAAGTTAGAGTTAGGGTTAGATAGAAAGATGTGTATGAATAGTAAGTCTGACCTCATTCCAAGAGTTGGCGAAATTGATGATTTTCCAGTCCACAATTAATAGCAATCCAGTTTTCTCAATTCTTAGTTGCAGAGGTAAATGCTCCATAGTTTCTAATTTTTCAATAGTTAGATGCTCCCTTGGAGCCACCATTGTACCACGCACCAGTGCTTACTAGAAGGAATGTTAATGAAGAAGCAGGAATTCTCTCAATGATGTTGTTGGCGTTCTGTCTTCTGGGTTAACGGTATTTTATGATTTGTGTTCTTCATGTCCTTTGCTCTGATACTTAAAGTAGATTAACGACCTCCTTTCCTTTGCTACTAATAAAATATGAACTGATGGTTGTATATTTCTTCAGTATTTAGTGTAGTGTGTTAGAGCATTGTTGATGTCTTGAATGTTTAGTGTAACTATAGGTAGATGAAATATTTCTAACCCTGCAGTATCTTTTGAATTTTATTTGTTAAAGTGAATGAGCTCTTGCAGGAACCCCCACTTGAATCCCCAGAGAGAATGAGTTGAAGATAACCAGCTATCCCCCTCGAAAATAGTCACATCTCCCAACTGAGCCCCACACTGTCGAGACCTGACTCTCACGTGCTTGGAGGCCCGAGGAATCTCATTTCCCTGGACAACCTTTATAGGCGAAGTTGGCCGGTACCCTGGTACCTGGTGACAACTTAACTCTATTGGCCGACCTGGTCACAAGAGTCCCATCAACAGAGGACTATGCTCTTTTCCTTTTAAGGAAAATCAGAAATTCACACATCAGTTTATGGGTCGAATGGAATTTGGAGTTAAATTGAACAAGCAATCAAATCGTATAATTCTTTTGGAATTAGTAAATGAGCAACACAAATCACTAAATCTTATGGATCAAAGAACAAGCTCATCTATTTAATTAATTTTTTGGGACACAGAAATTGAACAAGCAAACTCACTAAACATTATGGTTAATTGAACAAGGCAAATCTACTTTCAAGAAAATCTTGTTTTCATTAAAATAGGAACATCTAAATCAGGCACAATATTGCTTGAGGGAAAGAACCACTTTGTTTGATTCTATTTTGGGAGAAAACGGCTTAGATTAGGAGATTATGCTCTTCTTCTTTGGAAGAATCAGAAATCCAGACATCCAAAGCTCACCAATCCTTGGTACATATATTTAAATAGTAGAGGGCCTACCCATTGAGGAAAAAATCTCCTGGGAACGACCTAAGTGAGGACAAGTTTTACGCCAACCCTTCTAACTCACTATAAATAGTTGCTTCCTCCTAGGCTAAAGCCTCGAAAGACGGATCCAATTTTGTTCATGAAATTTTGATATCATTCCTTGAACATGCTTAGGTATATGTAGAGCGGAGCTGCTTGAATATTGCTTGTGAGACTACATATATTCAGGTACTCATAGGGCTTTACACCTAAATTTTGCCTTGTGCAATTCTATGGGGGACGGTTTCAAACAGATTGCCCAATAATCTACAAACAACTTCAACTAAAATAATTCCTGATTCACCCCTGAAAGGGTGATAATCTTTGTGCAAGGAAAAAAGTAATTGCCCCAACACACTCATCATATTATACCCTCACTTGCATTTGGAGTCAGCTAATACAGCATCATGACTGGATCTATTGCGTGCTTGGTGATGGTTGTATTCTGATTAGCATTTGAGTGTGTACCTGAGTCAACGAGAAAAGATTTTCATCCTCTACCTAGAGAATAGGAAAAGATGAGTGTTTGTTTCACCCTCCTAACAATGCAAATCTGTTTGACGTGCTTGAAAGCTCACTAAAAAGATAAATTCCTTCAAACAAGAAGCAATATTTCAAACCTTCATATACATGTGTTCTTCACTGGCAAATCTCCAAACATGATCACAAATCAGACAAATTGCACAAACTCCCAAAAATGCAAATTTCAAAACTGGCAAAAACTGACAAAGACATAAGATCGCATCCTGGATTTCCCAAATCACATCTGGTATTTGGGATCACATCCTATATGCTAGCTCACATTTTGTTAGCACACAGTCGCATCTAGGATTTAGGCTCGCATCTGGTGTCATCAGAGGCTCGCATCTAGGAGCTCGCATCCAGGACAGAGGGTACTTGTAGAAGTCTTTCTTATAAAATCTTAGTTGATTAGGATACCCTTTTGGCTCTTTAGCTTGTTCTTGTTGTCTTTTCTGGTCTCCCTATTAAAATTTCAAAACTCTTTCGAGACGTCCACCTTGCATGCTTAGTTAGTCTTTCACGATCAGTTCAATACGTGTGGTCTACCCACTTTCTACCAACAACTTGGTTCCTAGCTCACTATCAAGGCATTCTAACCCTCTGACGCTGGAATCATTTACATCCACCAACAACAAATAGTTACTTTTACCTAGACACACCCACTTGAACGGTTTGAGATCCTCACTTGCATTATTGGAAAATGTTGACAAAGTTGAGAAACAACTTCATGGGTAACACAAGACGCAACAAGTTCACATCTAAAGGATCAAAAGTGCCTCCTAAAACACCACACTTTCAAGGAGAAACTTCTCATAGTTCCCTACTCGATCTAGACTCCCCGCAAATGGATAGTGACACTCGCAGATGGAGTGAGACTTTTGAGGAATATAACAATGGAAAACACCAAAAGCCCGAAGATACAGATGAGGAGGAAGGACCCAAATTTGAACATGGCCCATTTGGATCAGATAGTGAAGGAGAGATCCCTGAAGATGAGTATGAAAAACTCAAACAGAGTAAATGGTTCCACAAGATATTGGAACAGATAATTGATGATGATAAAGAAAAGTACTTCCTCCATCTAGCATCCACAGGTGTCAAATTACCCAAGGATTATGATGTAGAAAAGCTCAAAGAAAAGGAGGTACCAAATCCTATATCCATTCTCACTAAGAAACTCAATTTGATACAAACAAAGCTCACAAACCTCAAATAGGAGAAGGAGAAACCCAAAACAAAATACTCTTTGGATGCCATTTGTCCATTCCCTTTTGACAAGAGTATCACTATGGTCCCATTTCCTCCCAACATGGCAAGACCAAAGTACAACAAGTACACGGGAGAAACTGACCCACACGACCATGTGAGGGAATTCTGTGTGCTAAGCATAGAATACATGCACAATCCTACATACCTCATGTGACTGTTTCCAGGAAGTCTAGGAGGAAATGCCATGGAGTGGTTCTCAAAATTGAACCCTAAGGTCAAGAATTCATTGATCCAATGATTCATCCAACATTACTCCTACAACATCCAACATGATGTAAATATTATGGACCTATGTAATACGAAACAAAGAATTGGTGAGTCATTTACACACTTCCTACAAAGATGGAGGAAGATTTTGCATGATATTCAAGGGCCATTCCCGAAATAGAAAAGATGGAGATATTCGTTAATAATATGGTGCCTGACTTAAACTACGCTTTACAGATGCAAGACTCTCTAAGCTTTGAAAAAATGGTTAAAAATTCCCTCCGTATTGAGGAAGTCATGGTCAAAAGGGGAGAGATCACCCTTCAAAACAAAAACAAAACCAACAACTCCACCTCCAAGCCTAAATGGTGGAAGCAAAACAAGAATGTTGTTAATGATAGAATGGTTGATGCCTCTAACATTAATCCTAAACCCAAGGTATTCAATCTAACTAATAGCATGCAAGCAAGTAAGCATGCTAAGGTAACAACTCCCGTACCCAAAGAAAACAATGATAATAACAAGGGTCGGACATGGACGTCAAAACCTCAAAGAACTTTCACTCCTTTAGGAGAGCCTCTTGAGACTGTTCTCAAAACACTATTGGATAACAAAGTTCTTACAATCCCAGATTCCAAACCATGGGAACCAATGGTCAAATCCAGGTGGTGGGATGATAATTCCTACTGTGTCTTCCACAAAAACAAGGGACACAAGACTAATAATTGCCTCAAGCTTAAACATGTCATCCAAGACCTCATAGAAGGAGGTAAGATCAAAGTATATGGACACACTACCAATGAGGATCATACAACATTCAACAAACCCTTTCCTAATTATGATAAAGGAGAAACATTTAAAGGGAAGAGTAATGAGGTAAACTACACCTATTCCAAAAATGACAATGTGATCAATATGCTTGACATTAAAATTGAATCCATCAATGTGGTCACAATCAAAGGTGTCTCATTCCACTCAAATGTTGTAACACGGAGCCAAGCACATGTTACAATCAAAGGACCTCCAAAACTGGCATCAACATCCAAGGTTCCTATTGTAACTATTCCTAAACCAGCATCAAAACACATGGTTACTATTCCTGGAGAAAAATATGACTTGGTAGACCAATTGCAACGAACCTCTGCCAAAATTTCCATTTTTGCGTTGCTCAAGATATCCACAGTACATAGGGAAATCCTAGAATAGGATCTACATGCTGCTAATGTCCCAAAGGATATTGATATAGACAAATTCCAAGTGATGGTCAATCACATCTCAGCGCCACATTACCTCTCCTTTTCTGAAGAGGATGAAAAATCATTGACCAATCCACACAATCAACCCCTCCATATTGAATTCCTTATTCATAAATCTTGTGTTAGATGCATGTTGATAGATGGAGGCACAAGATTGAATATCTGTACACTGGATCTAATCAAGAGACTAGGTCTCTCAGAACAAACAATTGACTCTAGAAGCAAGATACCAATCAAAGCTTATGATGAGGAAGAAAGATCCTCCAGAGGTCTTATTGTTCTACCTATCAGAGTTGGACCGATTGAGAGGAATGTCACATGTCAGGTTTTGGATCTACCATTAGCCTACAATATCCTATTAGGGAGACCATGGATTCACGAAATGCAAGTTGTACCGTCCACTTACCACCAATGCATAAAATTCCCACATAATGGGATAGAAGTGATGATTCTTGCAGATGCTAACTACACTTGTAATAATATCAAAGGAGGTAGCATGATTCCACACAACAAAGAGGCTATGGATGCAGTTACTCCTGAAACTACAAAGGACATGGTCATGAAAATCTTTGGCAAAGCCTTGAAACTTGAAGAAACAGGTATGGGAGAGTACAAGCTGGACCTAACTCCCTCACTGACAGAACTTCTGGTATCACCAAGATCCTATGGAAAAACTTCCTTGACATTCACACCTACAGCATCCAAAGAGCCAGAAGTACATAAAGCAACTGGCATGGTAAGGGCATCCACATCTTCTTCAGATAACATAGAAGAACATGCAGTCTTGGACTGGCTTTACAGACGAGAACCGGTGGAAACTGAGGTCAAACATGTGAAGATATCCCTAGAACAGTATGGAAAGGTATATGATTTCCTCAAACAAATGGGATACAAAGGAAAAGGACCTCTAAATGACATAGGACGAGGGCTTATAGAACCTATACCCATGGAGTTCTAGAATACCAAAGATAAAACAAGACTGGGTTTTAATACTAAAACTGATGAACCCGCTTCAAAAGAGAGTCCACAATCAGATAAAGGGAGTGATGAAATAGACGAACTAGAGAAATGGTCCCATGAGAGATTGTTACATGTTGGCACATAGGACCCCAACTACCAAGGAGAATGCTATGTACCAAGCTTTGAGGTACCACAAGATCTTCACATGTAAGAGATTGAAGAAGAAGAAGAAGAAGAATGTAAGCTAGAAGAGATTGAAGCCCTTATTACGAAGAGATTGTCTAAAGGTGTTGGTAAGTATGAAGGAAAGATACATCTCAAATATTTTTCTTGCAAAAATATTGGTCAATTTGATTCAAGATGTCTGGATAGAGAGCCTAAGTATAAACCTAAGAAATTACAACCTAGATATTAAAGAAATGTTACTATGTTGTTGTTGAAGGTGTGACGAATGATGAATATGATGAAGGTAGTTCAAAAGATGATGAAAGGGTATTTATTGCTATCAAGGAAGAAGATGATCCTGAATCTAAAAGTTGCATGAATGTGGAAAGAGATTTCACTGTGCAAGTTGAAGAGAAAGATGAATGGGTAATTGATAATGGATGTTCACATCATATCATAGGTGATAAGAGTAAGTTTGTGAGCTTGAAAATGTATGATGGTGGCACTATGAGATTCGGTGATGACACTCCTTGTCTCATTTGTGGCAGAAGATCAATTACTCTTGATAGTAAGAACAATATTGATGATTTTTTGTATGTTGAAGGTCTTAACCATAATTTGTTGAGTGTTAGACAATTAGTTGACAAGGGATATGTTATGCAATTCAATAATGACAAGTGTAGAATAGTGGGAAGTTCTGGTGTTGAGATTGCTTCAAGTACAAAAGCGAAAGGTAATGTATTTCATTTGAATAGTGTTGAGAAAGGATGTTTGATTGCTCATATTGATGAAAGTTGGTTTTAGAATAAGAGGATGTGGCATGTGAATTTTGATAATATTGTAATGATAAGTACTAATCAAGTTGTGAAAGATCTTCCTAGGATGATGAAGCTTGTTAGTGCTATGTGTAAGGAATGTCAGATGGGTAAAAAAAAAAGGATCTACTTTTAGGAGCAAGACTTATTCATCTAATGGATTGTCAGATCTTGTGCATATTAATTTATGTGGTCCATCTAGGAATAGAAGTTTTCAAGGTGAAAAATATTTCATGTTGCTGATTGATGATTATTTAAGGATTATGTTAGTTAATTTCTCGAGGGAGAAATCTAAGGCCCTAGACAAATTCAAGATTTTCAAAGCTATAGTTGAGATAGAGACAGGATTGAAGCTAAAGTGTCTGAGATCCGACAGAGGTGGTGAATTCACTTCCGGTGAGTTTAATGCATCTTGTGAAGGGCGTGTAATAAAGAGACAGATGACTTACCCATAGAACCTACAAAAAAATGGTGTAGTAGAAAGGAAGAACAAAACCATTATAGACACTTCAAGGACAATGATGATTGAAGGAAATGTTATACATGCTTATTGGAGAGAAGTTGTGAGTACTGCAGTTTACACATTGAACTGGGTGCAAATAAATGGTAATACTAGTAAAAACCCTTATGAATTATGGTATGGTAACATTCCTACTCTGTGATATTTCAAACATTTTTGGAGTAAATACTATATCAAAAGAGCGAAGAGTTAAGAAAGTTTGATTCTAGATGTGGTGAAGGATTTTTTCTTGGTTATTCAACAAAAAATAAGGCATACATATGTTACAATAACAGATTGAGAAAGATATTTGAGAGTTTAAATGTCAAGGTGGATGAATGTAATAAAAGGAAACCTAGATCTTGAGGATATGATTTAGACGATTGGGATGACTATACAAATCAATGGATGAAGCCTCAAATTTAGAATCAAGTTCAAATTGTTCTAGTGGAACAAGAAGAAGAAGAAGAAAACATTGAAGAAGAAACACAAGAGTCTAAAATTAATGCAAATCCTAAAACTCTCAGATATGTAAGGTTGAATCATTTAAAAAATTAGATAGTTGGTGATAGAAACAAACATATTCAAACTAGAAGAAAAGTTGTTGAATTTAGAGTTGGGTATTGCTTGATTTCAAAGATTGAACCTAAAGATGTTAGTGAAGCATGTGAAGATGAACATTGGGTGAAAGCAATGGAAGAAGAGAAAAATCATATTGTAAAGAAAAATATATGGGTTCTTGTTCCCAAACCTAAGGATAAGAATGTAATTGGAACTAAATGGGTTTTTAGAAACAAATTAAATGAAGATGGTGAAGTGATTAGAAATAAGGCAAGACTTGTTTGCAAAAGATATTCACAAATGGAAGGCGTAGACTTTGAGGAGACTTTTTCTCCTGTTGCTAGAATTGAAGCTATGAGATTATTTATTGCTTATGTTTCTTACAAAGATTTTAGGGTATATCATATGGATGTCAAGTTTGCATTTTTGAATGGTGAATTGGAAGAATAAGTGTATATAGAACAACCAGATGGATTTACATTGACTGATCAGAGAAATATGGTTTGTCAGTTGAATAAAACTGTGTATGGATTGAAGCAAGCTCCTAGATCTTGGTATGGAAGATTGGATAAATATCTACTGAAGCTTGGATTTAATAAAGTTACTGGTGATAGTAATTTTTATTTCAAGATTGATCCTAATAATCTCCTGATTGTTGAAGTTTATATTATCTTTGGAGGGAATGACAAGCTGAGCAAAGAGTTTTCTAATGAATTGAAAAATGAATTTGAGATGTCTATGATTGAAGAAATGAAATTATTTCTAGGATTGAAAATCACAGAGTTAGATAATGGATTCTTTATATCTCAGTCCAAGTATGTGAAAGAATTGTTGAAGAAATTTGGTATGGAATATTCAAAGCCAGTTGGTACTCCTATGGTGATTGGATGTAATTTGACAAATGATGATGATTCACCTAAGGTAAATAATACCAGATACAAATCTATGATTGGTGGATTTCTTTATTTGACACAAAACAGACCTGATATTATGAGTGTTGTATGTATTATTGCTAAATTTCAAGAAGATCCTAAGGAATCTTATGTTGTTTTTGTTAAAAGAATATTGAGATATTTGAAAGGGACATTTGATTATGACCTATGGTATCCTAAATATGATGATTTTACCTTGATTAATTTTATTGATGTTAATTAGGTAGGTAATTTGGATGACATAAAGAGTACTAGTGGTGGTGTATTTTTCTTAGGTGAGAGATTGTTTTCATGGTTGAGCAAAAAACAAAATTGTATTTCATAATCTACTCCAGAGGCAAAATATGTTGTTGCTACAATAAATTTTACTCAAGTGGTATGGATGAAGAAGATGTTGAAAGATATTAGAGTAGAGTATGATGAGCCTATTTCTATCTACTCTGACAATTCAAGTGCTATAAATATTTATAAGAACCTTGTGTTTCATTCAAAGACAAAGCATATATCTATCAATTTTTACTTTTCGAGACATAAGGTAAATGAGAAGGAAGTAAAATTGGAATATGTGCCTACAAAGGAACAAATAACACATATTTTCATGAAGCCTTTGCCTAAGGAGACCTTTTATTAACTCAAAGGTAAGTTAGGGGTGATTTTCCCTCCTAACCAGAACTCAGATGCATTAGTTTACATCAGTCAAGTGTATTTGATGATGCTATAGGATGATCTTGAAGTATGAATTGATTCATGAGTTGGTGATACACATGGATTAGAGGGATCAGATTGGTAGTATTTTTGGTCAATAGTAATACTTCCATTATTATTTGTGTTCTTGGTTGGCTTAGTTAGTAATCGAGTTGCACAAGTGTTAAACCATGAAATTTGGGAGATTTATGATTTCAAGGTGGTGGTTGAAAGTCGTGGCTATAATTTAATGATCATAGATGAATTTGAGCAAGAGGTTGTTACCTTTGTAAGTTATTTTTGTTTCCATTAGTTTTTTCAAATTCATAGTTCATGGAGAACATAGTCGGTGAATGGAGAAAGTCTTGTATGAGACTAGTCGGTAATACACATCAAAGCAGACGATAAAGACATAAAGCATTATGCAGTCAATAAAGCAAAAGAAATTGAGAACTAAGTATACCAAGAATATTTTTTTACCGAGTGGATATACTACACCGATTTGCTAGTTACTGAGCAATGAGAGATCATAAAACTGAGTCAGAAGGAATATGTAACCAAGTCATATAGTCAATTCAAAAAGTGATAAGGATGCATTTAATGCATTGTTACTGCATTAATTACATTGCTAAAAGTATTAATAACAGTTGGTTACATGATCAACGATCGAGATGATTCAAGATGAAGATCTAAGGCATAGATCAAACAGTTAATGAGAGTTTTATAATTCCAAGGAAAACACCAAGTACTAAGGTAAAAGTGACACGGTCATCGAGAGAGAATGAAGATCAAATGGTTTAGGATAATCATTTCCCAACTAACTTAGAGGATTAAGAGGTTAAAATTTAATATTTATAAAGGATGAATTCATGAGTTAATGTAGTTGAAAAAGTTGATGTTAATGAAGGAGTTAATGTTGTTATTGAATCATTGAGGAAGAACAACATAGAGAAGAGCAGTATCGAGCATATCTAGCTACAACAAAGCAGATCAGTGAAGTGTTACAGAGATTAGATTGAGGTAACACATATCAGAGCACATAGAGTCTGAATCAATATTTGTATTTGATGCAAGGTATAACATACATTTCATAATTTATATACTATTGTATTGTAAAGTTTAAATCCCAACACTGGGTAGATCCTAACAAATCCAGGTACATCTCTAAGTGTAGAGATTCTAAAATCCTCTAACTAGGTAGACCTAATAAGTCTTGTATACTCTTAACTGAGTAAGCTATTAGAAGTATCTACTAATAAATCTTGTATACTCTTAACCGAGTAAGCTATCAGAAGTAGCAAAACCTTTGTATCTCTAATCGAGAAACCTTTCATACTGCAGTTTAGTGAAAGTTGTAGGTGTCATCCCCACCACAATTTTGTCCTCTAACCAAGGATTTTTGCGTAACCAATATCACTGTGTTATGAGTTTATTTGTTTTAAATTGCATACTTTACATTACTTTCATTTCAATGCAATGGAGTTGATAAACAGTGAACAACAAGTTTATGGTTAATCAATTAAGGTATTAAGTTAAAAGTTTTATAAGTACTGATTCATCCCTCCCCTCTCAGTCCTTACTTACCATACATTATTCCAACAATTGGTATCAGTGCTATAATACTTGAGTTATAGGGTTTGACCACCTGAGAGTTAAAGATCCTAGTCATGGAAAGTTTTAGGCAATATAAAATACTTGATGGTCTTGAAACCGAATTGGAAGGTGCAAGAGAGTTAATCGTTGATTTGAAGAAGAAACTTGAAAGATCTCTAAAGGGTTAGACTGAGAATTTATGATGAACTAAAGGTTACACAAGAACAAGTTGATACACTTGAAACAACATCTGAAGGCAACGTTACTGATGAATTCGAAACAACTATAAAAGAACTACTGGAAAACAATGATACACTTGCTGAGCAGTTGGACCTAATGAAGATAGATCTTGAAACCAACATGATAATAATGACCAAATTGATTGAAGGAAAAAGGATTATTGAAGATGAAAATAAAATGACAGAAGATGATAAAAGACAAGTTGAGATGAAGCTATTGGAAAAAGATAATGAGATCATGAGATTGACACAAATTCACTATGACATGGTCGATCAAATTTTGAGTGCAAATCAAGATAACACCAGAAAATAATTTGAGAATCAAGCACTAAAAGCTAAAATTGAAAGATTGGAACAAAGACTGAAAGCTGAGAAAGATGCAAATGCAATACTGAAAAAGAAAGGAAGAAGCATTGAACTCTCTGGATCAACAATTCAAGAATCAGAAATAAAGAAATGACAAGGTATTGGATTCAAAGAGGATAGCACCACCAAGTAAGGATAATCATCAAAAGCACAAAGAGATGAAAGCAATGCATCCCTACTGAGTCAAAAGAAGTCAAGTTGTAATTACTGTGGGAAGCCTGGACATACTGCTAATGTCTACAGGAATAAGAAAGGTAAATCACAGAGTATACCTAAGTTTGATGGTTATTGTTTTAGATGCAATAGGTATAGACATCAAGCATTTGAATGCATAACTAATCTGGTCAACAATACAATAAAACCTAAGTTTGATGGTTATTGCAAGAATTGTAACAATTTTGGACACAAAGCTGAAGAGTATAGAATAAAGAAAAGAAATGACAATTGGAAGCCTAACCAAGAGAATGCTAAAACTAATTGAGCAGGTATTTCTATACCATGGGACTATACTACAATAATTTTATGTTTATATTGTGGAAGGTATGGACACATTGTTGCAAACTGCATGTTGATGCATGGAAGGAACAACATAAGAGCATGGAGAAATCCTGGCATGGCATGTTTTCATTGTCATAAGGTAGGACACCTTGCAAGGAACTGTAGAGATTGAAGTGATGCACCGACTGGAGATGAATATGAAGTAAAAGCTCCTACTACTATTGAGAAAACCCAAGAACAAATGAACAGGACATGGAGGAAAAAGACTTGGGATGAAGTGACATCACTCAGAAGCACAAACTGCACCATCTCTACCGAGTTGGTTGCACCGAGCTCCACCTAATTGGTGAGAGGTATGTAGGGATTGAAAACCTATTGAAAATCTTATTTCAATTCTGAAGTATTAGATTTGAGATCCATATTAGCATATTTAGATGCACTTGGATAAGTTGTGAGATTGAAGTATTATGTATAATTATTTTGGTTTATTCTGTTAAGCAAAGTCACTACATAGTCGGTGAATAAGACAAAATAGACTTGACAAAGCATTTATTGCAAAACCTAATGGTTTTTGGAAACCCTAATCATGGAAAATCTATAAATAGGGTGGTTTTTAGTTCATTTTAACTTACGGTTTACGAGAGCATTTGAGCAAGTTGCAAGGCGATCATTTCTAGCATCCACTGAATGATATGAGAAGGTATTTCTAAATCATTTAAGAGCATTTTGGAAGCATTTCTGGTTACTTTATATTACGAAGCTACATTTGTGAAGTAATATCTAGTCGATGGTGCCCTAGTTTGTATTTAGCCTATCTGAAGAAGATATGGCACCGAGAGTCCAGAAAGCTACACTGGTTAAGGATACATAATCTGTATCTACTAAGCACAAGATACCCCCAACAATTGCATCAGAAAAAAGATATGATAGGATCGTTATCATCAATCCCTCCATGTGTAATTATGAATGATGATGTTCACACTTTTATACACTGCAAGATTTAAGATATTTGTTAAGAGTAAATTGATGCGTCATTCAGAAAATTGTGTGTAAATGAGAAATTAAAGGATGAACACACTCACCTAGAACAAAAGCATCTGACCCACATAATGAATCTATTGGGGGTATTCAAACCCAAATGGGTGAGAATGGTTCTCATCCCAGTATACATGTAGACCATGTGGTTGGATGAACCAATCAAAATTATAAAAGTTGTTCTACATCTCATTACTGGATTACCTATTGGTGATAGACCCAAGGTCGTAAAACAAATTGAAAGAGGTAAACTTACCGAGTTTATAAAGGCACTATGGGATGGCAGAGGCAATGCAGATATCTACTGTTGAAGACCCCGAGTTGAGGTATGCATGCAACATTCAATCATACCGAGTATTTCAATCATCCAGAGTTGACAACGTACCTTGTAGTGTTGTGGACTTAGCAAACAAGATAGTGAAGAAGGGACTAAAAATTGATGTTTGTGAGATTTTGTTGAAGAAACTGGATGACAACATGAATACTATCTGAAAAGAAAAGACCAATACTTTGAAGTTTACTTATATATTGGTATGTATATTCTTCTATTTTCAGAACTCTTTCCCTTCGATTGGTGATATAGTATGGAACACAGACAGACCTATCACATATCATATCAATGAGTGCATACAAAGTTTAGGTGACAACTTTGACACTATAATGGCTGATTATTTTACAAGGTTTCAATCTAGAATGAACAAAAGGTACAAGATACCACCATAATTGATTGCAAAATATCAAGACAACATTTGTTTTAAAGTTGACACTAATGAATGTTTAGCAAAGATTGTTGAACCTAGAGTAGAATGGATAGAACCTATGGGATATGAGATGAATATTGATGAAGCCTCATAATAGATAGAAGCTCTACTGGTAAAGCCCATTGATCCCAAATCTCTGAGATATGGCACTTATGAGGAAGTAAAAGAGAAAAGAAAGCAAAACATTATGATACCTAAGGCAATAAGGAAAACAAAGAAGATGATTGACAATCTATCTAAGACCCTGGGAGAAGATGAAATTGATAATGTCAAATCTATTATTGTAGTTTATAAGAAACTGGCAATAGTTCCCTCACCGAGTACTACTGGAACAAAAAGTAACACTGGGTCCTCTGTACAAGAAAAAGAGAAGGTTGCAACCGAGATAGTTCAACCAAAAGGTAGAACATATGAAAGAACTAAAAGAGGAAGGCAAGTTGTACTCACCAGAAGAAGACTAAATCTTGGAAAAGGAAGTGACACATAATTTGACAAGGCATATAAGTTTGTACTTGTAGCAAATTTTGCTAATGTACCAAAGAGTCTAGATGAATTTATTGAATCATTAAAGAAATCTGGAGGATTTGGAGGTTTCAGATAGACTAAGTATGAGAAAAGGTATGAGTTAGACAAGAATAAAATTGAATATGTTGTGGTAGCAACACTGCAGAGTTACAAAGTCACACTAATTGAACTTGGTAATCATGTACCATAGGAATTATATGACAAAATTGCTACTAGATGGAAGTATGCCATGAATGCTAAAAAGAAAATGAGAGAAAGGTCATTAGTTCATATTATTCCTGGCCTAGCACCATCTGAGATCCAAGAAGCATTGAAGATATATTCTAATCAATTCATTGTCAAGGAAAGATCCCTCGGGATAATGAATGGATATATTGAATCTGTAGAAAAGGAGACAAAAACAAAATGGAGAAAGATATACAATTTAGGCAACACTGACCATGGAGAGGCAGACACAAGTAAACAAGGAATCATGGCTAATTAAGTCAAGGAGACCACTACCAATGCAAATCCAATTGATCTAGATTTAGACAAAGGAGATATACTTATTGAATATATAACAAAAGAATTGGACCCTGCAAAAGATTTACAAAATGATGAAAATATTATGGACACTCAAGAACAGGATACCAGGCGTATGGATGTTGACTTAGATCCACTACAGAGTCATGAATCGATATTGACACAAGTCCTTAGTTACACTAAAAAGTCAGATACTATAGTTGACACTGCACAAGAAGCACCCAAGGACACTGAGATAGAGAAAGAGAAAGAAAAGGTAGAAGGAACCCAGACCACCGAGGCCGAGAAGGCAAGACAACTGAGTTGGTATTGTTAGCACTGCATTGGTTTTCTTTGAAATGTCTTGACCTTTGCTTTTCCCGGGCTTTCTTGATTTTAAATTCTTGTGCTTTGCCGCGCAAATGAAGTCAAAATCCCTTTTTGAAGTTCATGTTTTAGTTTGGTCGCTCTGTCGCGTCGGTCTTTCTGAAGTGTCTTTAAGTTGCGCGAGTGGGCGACGAGCTGTCATTGAAAGAGAATCGTGCAATCGCGATCAACTTATGTCTAGTTTTGATCTGTGTGTGAGTGAGCGGGTCCAATGTTTTAAAAGGTAAATCGCGCAGTCGCGATGTCTTATGAAAGTCAAGTTATAAGTTGGCGATTGAGCGGGCTAAAATGGTTAAACTTATCGCTCACTCGCTGAGAGTTAAATGAATGAAATTTTGAGACAGCGAGCCAGCGACGGGTTGAAAGTGTGTATGTCGCGCAGTCGCTGTAAAATTTTGCTGTCTATATCATGCTCTGCGACCGAGTGAGTATTGTTTAAAACTGAAGCAGTCGCATACCCACATAAACTTTTATGTCAATGTCAACAGTCAGCGATTGCGCGAAGAGGTCATGTTCTGAAGGTCTCCCACTCGCTTAGGTTTTAACTCGGTTGTATTTTGTAGTGCGAGTGCGCGGCGAAGGCATAAAGTATTAATATGAAGATTCATCGCTCAGTTGCACAAGTACTTTTCAAGATTCATAATAGTCTGCGACCGAGCGACTAAGAGACCATTCAATGCCTCACTCACTCGCTGATGCTTTGAGGTGATCAAAAATCAACTCGCGAGTATGTGATGAGTTAAAAAGGGAAAGACATCGCTCACTCGCCAATCAACAAAGATGAAAGGAAAAGAGCTCGCGAGTAGGCAACTAAAGAAAGAAAAGACACAGTCGCGCACTCGCAGTCAGTGATAAAGTAAAATTTTCAAGCTCGCGAGTTTGCGACTGAGCAAAGAACAGATGCCATCGCTCTCTCGCGCATAAGATGAAAATTGGAGTATTAAGTGGTGTGAGTATGCGACAAGCATAAAATGAGGTTCAAGAGGTAGGTCATCGCTCACTCGCAAAAGGTGAAAAATAAAGTGAGGATGGATGGCGAGTATGCGACTAGTTGAATAACACGGGTGCGTCGCTCACTCGCAAAGACATTTCTAAAAGTGAATAAAGTGCAGTGTGTTGGCTAGTTTCAGGCTGACGAGTGCCAGATGGGAAAAAAGCGTACGCTCTCTCTTCCAGCTCGGATCAAATAGTGCAAGTGGACAGCAGCATTAATGACAGAATGAAATCTTCATGACAGTTCAAGTGCAGGAATTCGGCTTTCAAGTTGACAAGACACAATTCTTAAATGGCTATAAGTGTAAATGATTGAGTTTGATTCTGTACAACTCTCATTTCTGCATTCTAAGTTTTTCTGTAAAGAGTAAGAAGCTTATTTGTCTGGAGTTTTGTGTCTGAGACAATAGAATTCAAAAGAAGCAAGATGAGTCAAGCTATTGTTCCTACTACCTCACAAGGGTCTGGAAAGAAGAAGGAAGTCGCACCAAAGAAATATATTGAAGAATTTGTTGAATTGCTACCTGGGACTCTGAATACCAATAGCACAGATTAGGAAGAATGGAGCGACAAGTGGTCTCAATGCAGAAATCCGGTAACCCCAGACTACTCTGGCAGTACTTTATTTCATTATTTTTGGAACAATAGGGTTAAGCCAGTCCCAATTTGCAATCCATGGGAT
>MU225477.1:72007-82136 GCA_018584345.1 Thuja plicata | reverse complement strand
GCTCAAAGTGTAGGAGGTCTCAAGACCTTGTTTCTGTTGTTCTACTCTATGCTTGGTCAGTGTCAGGGATAAATAGAGTGAACCCTCTGAGGAATATTTTTATGTCAGCAAGAAAAGGGAACAACAGGTACCACCAACCAACACCGATGGTTAGCAACAAAACATTTCCCCTACCGACACAACAAAAGTTCATGATACACAGAAATAAAAGCCGCATGAATCAAATCTTAATGAGAAATCATATGAGCAGAAAGAGGAAGAGATACATGAAGAACATAAAGAAGGAGAAAATATTAGAGAAAGCATTATTGGAACTCATATCGAGTCACCTGATGCAGGCAAGGAATCACATTCAAAACTTTTTACTGGTGAAAGTACATTGGGAGGTAAGAATAAATCAAAGAAGAGGAATCCAATCGACTTAGAGAAACAAATTATCATTCCCCAAGTCGATCCTAACACTCTAAAGCATAAGGATTTAGCAAAATAGTTAGAGTTAGTAGCTCTAAAGATAGCTCAAAGTAAGTTGATTTCAAAGAGGACCAAGGCTACCATACTTGAAGATGTCAAGGAAATATTTTCAACAATTGTTCCTGAGGCCAAAATTGATGAAACATAAAATCTATTGAATCAAGTTGGTGAATTGATCAAGCAGATCAAAGGACCAAATAAGGATATGATTGAATACATGCTGAAGATACACAAAGACAAAATGGAACAGAAATTGATGGAATGACTTCTTCAAGCAAGTGAAGTGGATAAGATCACTCTATCTGATTCATGTGAAGAAATTGAAAATTGTCTTACTTATATTATTTTATTATTTCAAAAATCCTATACTCTTTCACATTCTATCCAGGATATCAGAAAGAAGGAAACTGAAGTTGAGCAAGAGCTGACAAAATAACTAAAGGCTATACCAACCGAGACTGGATCATTCTAGACATTTTGTGCCAAAGTACAGGAACTACCAGGAGTTCAAGCTTCGTTGAAGTAGAAAAATAATAAGATCTGATTAGTTATGCTTGAACTTCAAGCATGCCCATACCCCACATCCAATCGATAAAAAACCAGCTAAAGCAAGCCAAAGAGCTAGTAAATTTTCCAACAGTAAGTACAATGGACAATCTTATTGGCATTTCAACAAATAAATCCAAGCATATTGTGGTATTACAGACTCTCTGAGACACTTGGAAGACTGTATTGTCAAGTATTCAACAAAGGTATCAATATCTTTTTGACAATTAGACTATAATTGAAGCATTTTTTGTCAAAAAAGGGGGATATATGCATAAGAGATAAAGGGAGATATATGAGATATTGAAAAAAAATCATATATGTGAAAATAAAAAGAAGTGTATAGAGAGTAACTACAGAGGGGGAGTTATACATTTTGATGACTTTGAATATTTTATTTTTCAAAAATGCCCAACTAATGTCAAAGGGGGAGATTGTTACCTTTGTAAGTTATTTTTGTTGTCATTAGTTTTGTCAAAGTCATAGTTCACGGAGAACACAGTCGGTGAATGGAGAAAGTCTTATATGAGACTAGTCGGTAATACACACTGAAGCAGTCGGTCAAGACATAAAGCATTATGCAGTCGGTAAAGCAAAGTAAATTGAGAACTAAGTATACCGAGTGGATATACTACACCGAGTTTCTAGTTATCGAGCACTGAGATATCATACAATCGAGTCAGAAGGAATATGTAACCAAGTCAGTTAGTCAATTCAAAAAGCTATTAGGATGCATTTAATGCATTATTACTGCATTAATTACATTGTTACAAGTATTAATAATAGTTGGTTACACAATAAATTATTGTAATAATTCAAGATGAAGATCTAAGGCATAGATCAAGCGGTTAATGGGAGTTTTATATTTCCAAGGAAAACACCAAGTACCAAGGTAAAAGTGACACGGTCACCGAGTGAGAATAAAGATTGAACGGTTCAGGATAATCATTTCCCAACTAACTTATAGGATTAAGAGGTTAAAATTTAATATTTATAAAGGATGAATTCACAAGTTAATGTAGCTGATGGAGTCGAAAAAGTTGATGTTAATGAAGGAGTTAATGTTATTGAATTATTGAGGAAGAACAACATAGAGAAGAGCAATACCGAGCATATCTAGCTACAACAGAGCAGAGTAGTGAAGTGTTATAGAGATTAGATTGAGGTAACACATATCAGAGCACATATAGTCTGAATCAACATTTGTATATGATGCAAAGTATAACAGACATTTCATATTTTATATACTATTGTATTGTGAAGGTTAAATCCCAACACTGGGTAGATCCTAACAGATCTTGTTATTGTAAATCCTTTAACCAAGTACATCTCTAAGTGTAGAGATTGTGAAATCCTCTAACCAGGTAGACCTAATAAGTCTTGTATACTCTTAACTGAGTAAGCTATCAGAAGTAGCAAAACCTTTGTAGCTCTAACTGAGTAACCTTTCATACAGCAGGTTAGTGAAAGTTGTGGGTGTCATCCCCACCGTAGTTTTGTCCTATAACCTAGGATTTCTACGTAACCAAAATAATTGTGTTATGAGTTTATTTGTTATGGTTTTAATGTTTTGAATTGCATACTTTACATTAATTTCATTTCAATGCAATGGAGTCGGTAAATAGTGAACAACAAGTTTATGGTTAATTAGTTAAGGTATTAAGTTAAAAGTTTTATAAGTATTGATTCACTCCTCCCCTCTCAGTCCGTACTTTCCATACATTATTCCAACAAAGGTTTGGGATGATAATTTTAAGAAGTGATGAATTAGGTTTTGTTGACCTAGTTCTTGGTATAAAATGATGAATTGGGGCAAATTCAAGGTGTAGATCATGGATGCAGATGCTAGAGGTGGATAGTGAAGGGAAATCCAAATTTAGTGGTAATTAGTAGTGTTTCAACACGGGGTTGAGTAGAGATCTACATTGTGCTACAATGGAGTTATTAGAATTGATGAAAACTGAACCCTACAACTCCCAAGAATAACCTACATGCAAGCCTATCACAGAAAGAGAGAAGCAAAGATACGGAGGCCATAAATAATAGGTTGATGAAAGAGGAAACATATTGAGCAAACAATGGAGATGAAATCCTCAATACAATAACATTCTCAGATAATCAATAACTAGCAGTTGCGCGCTTTTGTGCGTGCAACGGTGAGTCGATAGGTTTTTTTATTTTTTTTATTTAAAATATGAAATTTTAAATATATATTTTTTACATTGAATTTTAATTTAGTTTTTTCAATTAAAAATGGAAATTTAAAATGTTTTTTTTTACATTGAATTTTAATTTATTTGTTTGTAGAGAAAGCAAGTTTTTTGTAGGTAAATGTTAAGGAATAGTAAGGAAATTACATGACCTATTCTTGTAGTCATCTAACAAACTTTGACTTGTTTACCAAACATCTGACTATATAATTATTGATTCAAAAAAAAAATACAAAACAACTTAATCTAGGTAGACTGTCAAACACTTCACCATAACAACATTTTGCTAACATAGATTAAGTGGGACACTTAAATTTTAGACGTCAATTTACTCATGTTCAAATTATAAACAATGAATTACTCATGCATAAATTTAGAAATTTCAGTTCCCCCTAGAGTCATGATGTCAACAATAGATCTTGAAATTTAAACTCCCCACCTTTACATAATAGATACAATACAAATATGAAAAATGACCCAAAAATTCCTTACATGGAAACAAACTTGACATACATGTTACATGTAATTGCCAATCTACCTATTATTAATGACGTTCTTAGTATAGATTGGTGCTCTTTAGTGCAAAAATTTGTAAATGATCACCATGAAGTAGGAAACAATTCAGGTATTGAAATACAAAGGAGGATGTTGCACCTCATCAAGGAATGTCAGTATATAGCATCACTATTGTCATTTTTTTTGACAAGGTGTGAAAGAAAAAAAACACAAAATATACAAGCTTTATAAACAGATCATCCATAGTGCTGGCAATTCATAAAGGAACAAGTTTTTCAAATGAAGACCAACTTGCCATCAAGTTGTTCTGTTGGAAATACACTGGTCATGCTCTTGCTTTGTTCTTTCTCTTGCCATTTAATGTCTTTGAAACCCACTTTAAGTAGATGCCCATTAACTCTAATTTATGTCTGAGAATCCCAAATTGTTTTGAAGTATTATCAAACTTGTAGTATTCTCTCTTAAATCATGACTTGATAACCACAATATTTATTCTAATTTTAATTTTTAAGAATACCCTTTGTATATTTTGGTCGTGGACTTGTAGTCAAAGATGTTGTTTCTTTAGTTTTCTAATTCAGATGTCTTCCTGGTCAAATAAATTATTAATTTTATATGCATTTTAATTTATTTAAATTCTGAATCTCAGAAGATTTCAGAAACAACAAAAAAATTAGCATCAAAATAAGAAGTGCTACCAAAATGACTAACTAATTACAAACTTAATGACAATTACAAACTCAATGATGAAGATTGACGGTGAAATTCTTCCTCAACTGGCGGCAAAAGGTTGAGATTGAAGGCATCTCTACTTCCATTTCAACACCCACAACAAGTGATGAAGATTCAGACTCAGTTTGATCACTTTTCATCGCAATTGTGCTCAATCTTTGGTAAATATTTATCTATTGTCTAGGGTAAAAGTACAAACCCGTGTCACACTTTTACAAAGGAAGAGCACCATGACATGCAAAACTGTTAAAATTTGATGACATAAAAGTGGCATTTGTGTTTAGAATTTGAAAATGATGTAAACTAATGAAATGTGTAAAATTGGATGTAGTTTATGCCTATAATTTTTTAAATATTTTTTGAATAAGCATTAACCTAGTTTTTTAATTTTTGAAGTCCATTTTTTAATTGCTCAAAAAATGCTGAAAATGTAGGGTCTAGTTCCCTCCAACTAAATATATGCAAATAATCTTTTTTTCCTCTGATTTCAGAATATGTTTTAGATGACATGTACAGCTAGTGCATAAAAAAAGAAATATTGGTTTTTGGTATATATTTTGTCTGTTATAACTATTCAAAGTCGGAGTTACCCAAAATTAATAGCTTTTTTCTCCCTCCACATTTGCCCTAGAAAATCTAAACCAAATACAAAAAAAATAACATATTCTTGAAGAGGACTCTCTCCTCTAGTGTTAAATATAAGTTGTAAATTTTTCTGACATGATTTGCTATTTTTTAAATTTTTTTGAACGAGCGTGTTCTTCAATGTTAAAATACCTACTTGGAGTTTTTTAAAATTATAACATATTATATGTAATCAAAACACAATAAAAATTATATGACCGTAATCTAGACTCTGAGATCTACAAAAGGGTATATTTAGATTTTAAAAATGGTTGAGTTTTGATGAAGAAATCAGTTGTCTAAGTGAGAAGTTCTGTAATTTTGAAATTTTTGCCTATTTAGCTGCCACATAGACAGTTTCGGTCAAAACTAGTTCGGCTGAACCCCCCTATATAAATATGTGCCAATTCTTCATTGACAGAACATAGTTGGCTTATATTTACTCATGAATTTTTGGCCGAAACTGGTCCGACCGAACCAGTTTTGGTCGAAACTCATTTGCAACATCGACGCCACATGACGCGACGTTTGTGCCACACATGTACGACCAAAAATATTTCGGCCGAAACTATTTCGGTCGAAACAATTTCAGCCGGAACTACGAGAATGGTCCTCAAGTGCGACACAGCTTCATACTTTTACCCTCTAAAAAATGAATACCCATGCTTTACCAGTAAACGATAAAGGCAACATCAGGCGCACCATGCTTCATAAGGGGTTTGACTGCAGACCGGGCGTAGAACTCCACTGCGCTATTTTTCTTTGCTGAGGAGGAACAATGAGAGATTTATTTTAGCCCATGGACATCTCAAAGAAATTGCAACAACTTTGTAAGTCCTGGCAACTCCTTCTGTCATATCGAAAGTTCTGAGCTAGACTCTCTGTTTATTGGTTAGATCTCTGATCTCTGCTATGAATTGCCCCCTGGTCGCTTCCTCACTCCCCTGTAATGAAATTGAAATCCATCATGCATATATCTTCTTTCCAGATGGTTGGGTTCAAGATTACGCTGATGGATATCTGGAGAAAAAAAACACAGGATACAAAGGTAAGGGTCTGAAAAAATAGAGATAGGGATAGAGTCCAAAAAATAGAGATACAGATAGAGTCTGAAAAAATAGAGATAGGGATAGATTCTAAAAAAATAGTGATGATTTGGAATGAAAAATGTATAAGAGAATGAGTTGGAGAAAGCGAGCTAAGAGGATAGCACAATGGAAGAGATTTAGTCAGGAAAAAAATCAGTCGAGGAGGCTGACAACTTTTCGGCTTAAAAATATATTTCCGGGTGCTTTGCTCCCACACAAAGCCTATTGGCTTAATTACAAAGAGATCAAACCTTATAAAGGTGATCAAAACCCTAAAAGGGATAAACGTAGGTTGCATGATAGTAATTAATAAAAGAATTAATTATTATATGCCTAAAGTTTAGCTTAAGTAAACTAGAGATAATAAGTGACTTGATAATTAAATCAAATGATTTAATTAATAAGTGAAATAACTTATTACTCTAACACCCCCCCNTACTCTAACCCCCCCCCCCCCCCCCTTAAGATAAACTTAGGGAGTAGCTAAAACCTAGAAACAACTACTGAAAGAAGGAAATGGGTCCCGACAACATGGCCTTATCAGGTACCCAAGTACAAGAAATCTTTGAAAAGAGGAGAAAAGGAGAAAACCAAATGGGAAAAACCCCTCTCCAAAAAGAGACGAAGCCTAGTAAAGGACTGAAGAAGCCTCCAAACTAGATAATGTCCTAGAAAATAGGAACACATGATGCACATGAAGAAAAACACTGAAGCGTGAAGCTGCAAACACTATCGAAGAATAACTGTTGGAACCTCCACTAAAAAGAACATGATCAGGTAGAGAAGACTATAATCTACATGAGTGCCCTTAAATGGCACTACTCGAATCAGGATGGCAAACAAAGGAAAACATCAAAACTCGAAGATATAGATGGAAAAAAATACCAAAGTTTGAAGAGCTGATTAAAAGATGAAAGGATGCCTCCAAAATAGGAATGAAAGAGTGTCCATGTGGTAAATGATCCATCTTATCGAAATGCATAGGTACCCAGCCACTGCATCCACCTAGTACATAGGAACAAATACTAAATATATAGCTCACCCCATCAAACCAAGGAAGCATTAGAACTAACATGAGATACCGCCCATAATGCTGAGAAGGGAGAGGCATGACGGGTACACTAAAACAAACTACAAAAAATAACTGCATGACAATGAACTAGGAACATAGAAAGTACAGAAGAAAGTACAAACACATATAAAGGATGGTGTCGTAGAAGGATCACTTTCTTGACACATATAATGAGGCTAATGTTGTGGAAGGAACACTCTCGTGACAAAGGTAGATGGCAAATAAAGAAAATATAACCCCCCCCATGACACTTTATAATGTAGTGCAAGTACAAACAAACACAAAAATGTGCAAGATCCCAAGTATGCAACATAAGACACTTTATTTCAGTGTGTTTGCAAAAAAAATAAATGCTACAAAAATAGATGTCTACAATGCTCAGGAATGACAAAAAGTTGTAAGAACATGAGTAACAACTAAAAAGGAGTCATCCCATGCAGGGAAAACAATCTCAGGACCTGAAACATCCAAGATATTTATCAGATTGCAAAAAGAAAAAAATTAAATAGAATATACCTGGAGCAAATTCTGGAAATGAGACCCATTCCAAAAGAAAGAGCACAAAACCAACTTTCCAACAATATACCGAAGTCAAAAAGTGGAGCCTAGATGAGAAATATATGGCTCTCGAAGTGCAAAAAGGAACCCTGACTTTGACTGGAAAAAACACATGTAAAATAGTAAAATTATAAAACCCAACTTACAAAATCAGATCAGGCCCAGAACAAAATTTCTGACGATATCTCATTTTCCCAATTTCAATACCGTATGCTCAAGTTATGAGCAAAAAATCGAAGAGGGCTCCAAAACAAGAAGAACTCCAAGTGATCTCTGCTAAATTTGGCGGAGCTCCACTAAATCTGGCTGTGCCGCAAAATATGGTTAGACTGCCAAATTTTGGCCAAAATTAGCAGAGGTACGAAGAAAAATAAAAAAACCAAAAAAAAAAATTATTATTATTTCGCCTCCTCGAAAAATGTGCCCATAAAAAGGTTGTACAACAAAAAAAATTGGCCTCAGAATGTATCTGTGTCCGAAATGGACGTGCCATATATGAAAATAAGGGTTTTGGGTCTTTTGAGTGCAACCATGAGGTTCGTTTGAGCCCAAAGTGCTCCAAAAACAAACTCCCCCTAGATCCACAAAAATTTGAAAAAAAAAACTCTTGAAAAACACAGATCTGAAGAACAAGGCCAAATCTCTCATGAAGAGAACAAGTGCATGAAGATTTGGAGCTTTACCATATTGGAGTTGATGAAAACTCAACCCTATAGCTCCCAAGAATCACCTACATGTAAACCTACCACAAAAAGAGAGAAGAAAAAGCTATGGAGGTCAGAAATAACATATCGATGAAAGAGGAAACATATTGAGAAAATAATGGAGAGAAAACCCTCAATACAATAGCATTCTCAGATAATTAATAATTACAAAGAGATCAAACCTTATAAAGGTGATCCAAACCCTAAAAGGGAGAAACCTAGGTTGCATGATATAAATTAATAAAAGATTTAATTATGATATGCCTAAAGTTTAGTTTAAGTAAACTAGAGATAATAAGTGACTTAATAATTAAATCAAGTGATTTAATTAATAAGTGAAATAACGTATTACTCTAACAGGAGTTGTATTAGACATAAGGTAGATGTCACTTACATAGTTCATAAAAGGTTTATAGTCATTATAGTGATCAGGTAAGGCAGCGAGCCTTCCTCAGGGTTGTAGCCCAAGGCTTTTCATTTGAGCAGTGGGCTCTAGGCAGTGAGCTTCAATGCATGTGCATTCCCCATAAATTGTAATAAGGTTATGCTTCTAACAAGGTATTTTCTTATTGCGGGTAAAAAACCCCACCATGTTTTTTCCCCTAACAGGGTTTCCACGATAAAAATCTTGTGTCAAGTGTATGATTGTGATTTTGATTTGTGTATGCATGCATAATTTCTATTTAAGTAATCATATCAGAATTTAGGGTATTCATGCTTGAAGGGTTTTAGGTACAAAGAGGTTAAAGATTAAAGTTTTGGAAGCAACTAATTCACCCCCCTTCTCTTAGTTGTTTACTGTCATAATATTGTAACATAAAAATTAATAGATGGAGATGAGAAGATGATATGTATATGTTACTAAAATGTAAAGGAGGAAAATTGTGGTTTAGGAGGGTTTTGAATTGTTAATTGTTATTTGTGTTGATTGTATATTGCAATTGTGATTGTGATTAAGGGAAGATAAGATGCTCCTTTCTTTCACCTTCAAATACACAAATAGGAGATCCAATTTTGATCAACCCCAAAGGGTTAATACATAAATGAATCCAATATTTAGAAAGAGACCAAGAAAGGGGATCTTAAATTCTATAAATTGACTGATTAATATGATTAATGACAACAATTGAAAAGAATAGGAGAAAGTACCAACCTTACAAAGTGGCAGATCAAAGATTGTTGTTTTCTGAGATCTGTAGACTGTTTCTGGAGATGCTGATAGTTGATACCAAACTGAAACAAAGAGACGGACAAAACCCAGAAATATTTTTCCATTCTGATGTCATCTTATGAAAAAGGTCGACCCTGTACCACTTTTGCCAACTCAATCTGCTCAACTCTGAAAGTGTCCCTATTCACACAATCCGAAAGAAATCTGAAAAGGGTATCCAGATCTGGCCTCAGATTTATAGTCCTGAACTTGTACCTATAAGAAAAATGTTTGTTTGTTATTGGGGAGGGGTTTTCCTTAGTCAAACCCTGATTTAGGAATTAACCTTGAAATCAATAAAGTATGGAAAGCTAACAAATAGTAGAATTGAATCTAATAGTGAAGCTATGATATTGAATAGATATGCAATTGTAATTCAAATGTAGCAAGTATGTAAA
>MU225477.1:26587-61074 GCA_018584345.1 Thuja plicata | reverse complement strand
ACATTGCCTGTGCCACCTCATCCCCACCTTCCAACCCCTCGCACACTTCACCACCCCTCCACCCTCTCTATTGTCCGCTCAGCCCTTCACGCACAGCTCTTCTCCACTGCACAACACCGCCCTCTGCCTTTCCTCTGTCGCTTAGCCAAAACACCCCACCTCCTCTGCCGCCAATAGCCCAACTCCATCGCTGCCCAACCAACACCCTCTGTGTTGTACTAATATCTAAAATTTGACGATTGTCGAGCCGTCACTTTACAGTGTTATTGGATTTTTGCAACATCCATATAGCCATCAATTTTAATCGATCACTTTTCTGACATCAACATGGTTTTAAAAAGACATTGCCTTCACCATTGATCGTTTCAAATTTGCAGCCTATCTTCAAACCACCATATCTTGCTCATTTTTGCTCCAAATTGAGTGCATTTTTTTTTATTTGGGTAGAATTTGTTGAAGATCACTGTGGTGATGTTAGTTTATATTTTTGGTTGCCTGATTTATCAGAAACTATAGATTTTGATCACTGCACCTATCTAATCCTCTGTTTTGCAGCTTTCGGAGCCTCGTACGGGCTCATACGGTAACATTTTTTAGTGAATGTTTTTTTGAAAGTGCATGATTTTTCATCTACTTTCCAAATATGTAATTAGTTTTCTGATTTTTTTATTTTTCTAATGCTGACCAATTTTTGGCTTTGTTGTTCGTGAGATTATCTTTTTCTTACAACCTATTAGTGGTTTGCGAGATGTTGTAAATGAAGAACAAATCATAAACTACTAATGAGGTTGATGCAGGAAGCTTGTCGAAGACTTTGTGTCTTCCAAAACTATCATGTCTGCATTTTATAGTTAAATAACACTTTAGATTTGGTGCTTAAAAAGAATCACTTTGCTTATGTATTTGAAGTGTTCTCTAGATTTGTAATCCATAATAATTGCATGAACGTATCCTCTCTCCTTGCCTTCACGGATCTTGCGTGAAAGAGAAATTCATGCAAATATTTTAGCATGGCTACCTCCTGAGAGCTTTAACAGAGCTGGTAAGAGGGATTGCCCAACCGGTAACCGGCTAAAGCCAAGCCCTTCCAAACCGATATATAAGAAATTTCATTATGATGAATCTCATAGTGAATAGGTGTCGATTTCACTATGCCAACAAAAGATCTCCCTCAGTATCCTCGTGGTGCGTAAAAACCTACAAAACTTAACTTTTGTAGGCTGGGAGGCCTCCTTAACGAGGCTAATCTGCCGCATGTATAGCCACTTGAACGAAATCCCTCACTAAAAAATTTGTTCTAGCGACCAAAAATCCCTCTATCTGTTGGTGTGGAAGGTCCAAGACCGACTAAGACGTCCCACATTTTCATGGCTATTAGTAGAGACAACGGTCCCTTGGGAAGTGATTACCCTTGGGATTTGAAGCTTGGTGTGCCTGAGAAGTGAGTGCACTGTAAGGAGGAGCCTGTGCCTCCAAGTTTCCAAGTTGTCCACTATGAGTAGGCATGGTTGAACTTTGGTTCAAGTGGGAATTCAACAGATATTGCCCGAGCTTTCCTAGGTTGTGGCATGTCTACTCTTTTTACAAAAAACATTCTTCTTGATGTGTCTTGTGTGAGTGAAACATCAAAATAGAAACCAAACAATCAAAACAAACATCAAAACGATCAACAAAATCAAGATCTGCACTCTTAGGTGTTAAACTGTCAAACTCTTGTCCAAGTTTTTGCATCTAGTGTCAAAAATATGAAAATAAGTCAAATTGTTGTCCAAATTGGTATTTTGTCATGACGGTTCTGTCTGAATTTTCATAAAATCTGTGTTCTCACAACATCACTACTAGTTTGTTGTTGACTGCAATCTATTAATAGTATGACTCACTTGTTGTTTCGAGATCTGACTTTGTTGTGTTAGTCCAGGTGACTTGTTATCTTAATCCTCTTTGTCTATGTTGTCCTTATCCTGAGTTGTGAGAGCAGGTTCGTTAACCTTGACTCAAGATCGGAGCCATTGTTGTCTCCCTCTTAATCAGACATTATCTATTTTGTCTTTTGGTCTTGGACTTAATCAACACTTTATATATCACTTCAGCACCTTTCAAGCAATCAATTGATTCATCATACCTTCTCTTCAATCTTCTAAGCAAGCGCGTCAAGACAATCTTACAATGTCTAAAAGCAAATGGGTTAAACCTTATGGTCCTAACAATGTGAAAGAAGAGATTCTTATGGTGGCTTTATCAAAATAGCTTCAAACTTTGAAATTTGACCTCCAGGAATTAAAGGGGGAAAATGATACATCATCCAACAAATCCTCATTAAGATCAACCTGTCCTTTTCTATTTGATCATGATTCTCACATCTCTCCACTTCCTTCCAACATGGGGAAATCTTGGTATGACAATCCTAGCTTTGATCAATAAAGTGGCTCCAAAGCCCCAAAGGCTACTAAAAACACCATGAATTCTCCCTCCAAAGGGATTAGTAAACTCATGAAAGAAAAACCTTGGGTTAAACGCAAGAGGGACTTCACTCCTTTGGGACAATCTTATGAATCAACATTGGAAGAAATTCTTGAGCATGACCTTGTCACATTACCTCAAGTCACATCACATGGATTGAAATTCTTGAGTACCTATTGTGCATATCATCAACACAATGAGCATAAAAATTCATCTTGCATGGAGTTGAAACATAAAATCCCATAGATGATGGCATAATTGAAGTGGAACATCCTAATGATTTATCTAATCTAAAGCATGATCAATATCAGGAATCTATGTCTAGCAATGGTTCCCATATCCCGTCTATTTCTTCCACCGTTCTTCTATCTCCTAAAGCTTCACAACTAGCTACACCATCTCTATCAAAGACTGGACCTAACGATGACTATGTCTACCCTCAAGGACTATCTCTAAAATAGATCCAAGCTAATCAACATACGGTTGCAAGTCTTTCTCAGGCTTCAAAGATTATAGAACCAAAGCGTCCATGTGCTTCAATGCTTATCATGCCTACTCAAAATGATACTCCATTAGCTTTTGAAGAATCCCTCATGCAGATCAAAACTCCTACCTCATCCTTAGAATTGGCTACATGTCAAGAGGACAATCCAAAGTATGAAGAAACAAATATCATTAATGATCAAGATCAAGCCACCATCCATCCTTATCCAACAGTTGACCAAAGTTACATATCTCAAGAGTCCTGTGATGATTTTATCATCCCCTTCTATTTCTTCCTAGAAGAAACTCTTACACCTCCTATATCTTATCCATCTCCCAAACAAGATCAAGATATCCTTTCCACCATCTCTAACGAACCTATTGAAAATCTAGAGAAAAATACCCTTTTTAAACCATCTGACCATCCCTGTCAAGATCAGAGCATCCCATCACCCCCTTGTCGTATTATTCCATATCTAGTAACCATCATTCCTCAAAATCCCTTGCATAAAAATAAATCCCCTCAAGCTTTAGCTGCTCCTATCCAAATTGCTCCTATCAAAGCTACTCATGCACCTATTGATATAAAGATGAATTCTAAAGAGAAGAGCCTTGGTCATGCAACTCACTCTAAAGATGTTGATATCCCTCCCACACCTTATCTCCCTCCATTCAAACGTAACCGTGTTCCTTCGATATCCTCCAAATCCATCCTTGGTCCCTATATCCCAAAGTTAAAACCGTCAAACCTTCCATCTATATTGGGTCCTTATATCCCTCCATCCACCATGCCTATCACTTCTAGCTTATCATCCACTTACCCTATCCCATATCAAGATCAACAAAGACATGCATCCTTGAAATCTCCCCATCGACCCATCCATATGAACCAGTCATATCAGCCCTATACATCTACAGTCCCCAAGTCTTTTGGAAGTAATTTGGATGTACAACAAAAAAATCACAAATACAAGAATCCACTTTCATATGAAGATCACTATGTCCAATCTAATCGACATGTGACTACAAAGAAAAATGAAATATTCAAGAGACCACAAAAGGTCCACTAAGAAAAGAATAATATCAAAGAAAATATGGGTTCCTAAATCCATCATGGAAGAATTGTGTTCTAAATCTAAGAAAAGAATAATATCAAAGAAAATATGGGTTCCTAAACCCATCATGGAAGAATTCCGTTGTAAATCATCCAAAAACAAAAGAAAATCAAAAGCTATGTGGATTCCCAAGTCTCTTCTAAAGGACTTGGATACAAAAATAAAATCAAAAGTTATGTGGATTCCCAAGTCTCTTCTACAGGACTTGGATACAAAAAGACAATCAAAAGTTATGTGGATTCCCAAGTCTCTCTTAAAAGGATTCAACAAAAAGGAAAAATTGGAGTTGGCATCCAAGCTTCCAAATTATTCCACTTCATCTCCATCTAAACATCTCCCATCTTCTAACTCTATTTTGGTTCCTCATGTCCCAAAATCCATTACCTTGAATACTTCACCATCTTCTCCATCCATCTTGGGTCCTTGTGTACCAAGGTCCATATCCACTCATACATCAAAGCCTCAAACAATTCCATCCATTTTTCCTCCATCCGTCCACTACCCTTCGAGGTGTGTGTCAATGTTGATCTTATCACCATTTCCATCTACCTCTACACAAACCTTTTAATACCCTATCCAATATCCTACACCTACCACCTACCCATCCATCCCATATCCTTCCATTCCTCTTATCCAATCCATCAAATAAATCATTGGCTACCATCTTCCTTATCCTCCATATCATTCTTCTCTACCATCACCCTATAAAAATACTTTGAGCATACTTTCAGTGGCCTTGGCCTATCATAGCATATCCTTCAAAGGAGCACTATCCAAAGGAAAGAAGCTTAAGTTCCTCCATAAAATCAATAAAATAAAACAAAAAAAAAAGAAAAAGAAAAGAGATAAAGTGCCTTGGTGAAAATCTAGTAAACAAGCACCTTGGTAGCAAAAGTAAAGATAAATCAATTTGTCCTAGGGTGAAAACCACTTCTTGTGGCACCTTGGATAAGTACCATGATGAAAACCTGGCAAACATGCATGATGCGTAATTCCTCCTACTTACACTCTTCACTTGGGGGCAATTTTCTTCCATGTCATCTTATCCATCGTATCTTACATCCAGTTAGCCCATGAACATCCATGTTCCTTCCGGTGATCTTGACAAGGTTGAGCCTATCCATGATCATACATGTATCTTGACATTTGTTATCCTTTCCACTAGCCTATTCACTTGCTCTCATCCATGGTACCCTATTGTGATCTTGCCTATCCCAAGCCTATCCTTCCTATCTATAAACATCAGTTGCACTAATCCAAACCATCCACTCATACCCTTCATCGTCCCATATCATAATTGCACTATCATAGCTATATCACTATCCTATCTAGTTGACCCCTCGGCCTTGATCAAGACGAAGAACGAAAAAATGCAAAATTGTTTCTCAAAAACTTCTTGACATGTCCATTCTTTTGGAATACCTGCTTTTCATGACATCAGGTCATTATCCTATATGTTATCCAGCACCTCTCTACGAGTCTACATTTCTATATTCTTTTTTTCCTAGCTTGGGTAATCTTGAGGAGACTTTCCTTGAGGGTTGCATTCACCCTCTTCATCTATCATTGGCTATTCACCTCATCCATAAAATTTCTAATCCATTTGTAATGTGCTCCACCTTGCTAGAAATTGGGGGCAAACCAATGTGATCTTGCTTGAGAATGAACACTCTAGTTCTTCTAAGAACCCTCATGGCTTGAAACTGATCCAGAGTCATAGTTTGGGGGCAATTGAATCGGCTTTGTCCTCGCAGTATGAGTCAAGTTAGTTATCTTCAATCAACGTTTGTTACCATGGGGCACGAGCCCCAAATTTGATCGCATCTTTGGCTTACACTAGAGTCAGTAATCTTGTCATTTATGAAGGACATCTCGCTACTGACGCAAACAAGTGTTTCTCAACACCCTAATCAAAAGTGTTTTTTAACACTATCTTTGGACGCATCTATGTTTCTTAACACACATTGGATACCGCAAATGTAAACAACAGATCGATAGCAATCAAACACATTGCACTCAAAAACATGATGGTGTTTCTCAACACCTCATACATATACACATCCGAAAACTTTGAAACTAGCTGCAATATGCTGAACTTCTATTTGTATGTTGTCTATTCTTATTGATTTTCGATAATCTTTTCTTTGTCTACTGCTTGTTGGTGTGGTCCTGATGATCTTACATTGTTAAATAAACATGTTGTATGTGATAAGAGCTCCTGCATTAAGGCCGAAAAGCCTCACATCCCTTGATCTTGTTTACTTGCACGCCAAGGTGAGGTCGGAACTATCTCCTCGACTGTTATTGCTTTGCTTGTTTACGCAAGATCACACTCATGGTTATCTTGGCTTTGAATGCCTCGATACTGGTGTACTCTTACAACATCAACTCTAAACAACATTTAGGTCATCTTAGCTTTTGTGCCTCTATGCTTGCGTTAGTTTCTCATATCTTATCCAATGAAAGTCATATTCATATTCTTATGGTCGCAGTGACACCAGTAAGGATTGTATCGACTCCGATGTTCCAAAAATGCTCGATGATGAAAATTTTCAATGCTAAAGGTTCAGTGACTACACCTGAGGTTGCATTCATGTTAGTCTTGCATCTGCATCTACATCTTCTTGGTGTTCAAACTACAAAATATCGATATCTATCTAAAATGTGAAGGATACGAGGTTCTTATCGATCAATCTTCCTTTTGCCAAGTGGTCAGTTGTGCATTGATTGACATGAAAATGACACCCTTGGCTCCTGATTCCATTTTCAACATTGAAATCAAAATCTAAAATTATTTTACTTGTCATTTTGACGTTTGACTTTTTCAGTCAACTACAGCTGACCGCTTGCACAACCAAAGGCAATATCTCATGCTTTTCTTCTAATCAATCCTCCTATCATACTTTTGGTCAAATCTCGGTCAAATACGACCCCCCATCAAGTACAAATTCTGTCCCAACCACTTGGGACTTATTTCTAATCAGATAAGCTTCTTCTTGCATCATGTTATCAATCAAATTTCTTGTCATCACTGGGGCACCTAGCCATATTTTGATTTCGCTCCCAAGGGGGCAGGATCAAGACATCAACATTCAAGTGATCACATCCTCAATCAAAACCCCATCGCTTGGGGCATCTCAACTTCATCACATCAAATCAAGGTGAGATCATCTTAAATCAAAGGCAACCTAATCAATGATCTTATACAGTGATGAATACACTCAAAACTAGACAAGATCGGTCTTATACGAGTTGTTCATTAGTGAAACCAGATTCATTGATCAAATTCCCTTCATCACTTCAAATCAAGTCAATTTGTTTGCTAATCAAATCTCTTAATAGTAATCAGTTTCATCGCTTCAAATCAAACTAGTTATTTATTCAAACCAATCAAAAGGTTTAAGAGTTCCTGATAGATATTCAGTTTCATCGCTTCAAATCAAACTGAGCATTCTGTTTTATATCTTTTGATCGATCTTCGTCCAATCAAGCTCGAAGTTGGTCTTCTTCAAAAGAATGGTTTCATTGCTTCAAATCAAACTGTTCTGAGTCTTCTTGCTAACATGTCTTTGAATAAATGCGCTAATCGCACATCAATTCAAAGAGGGGCAAATGTAACCATATAAAAATGGTCATCTAAACCCTAGACCCCCAATTGCAATAATTAATCAAGAAACCCTAATCTTCATAAACCCCGAGTCCTAAATCAAACATGCAATTCCTCAATCTATCAAATTCACACTGATTTGACTTAAACCCTAGGTCCTAATCGATCATCTTACTTGGTTTATTAATTAATTCCTAAAATCACATTACACTGGCAAATAAACCTTATGTTAATTATTTAATTGATATTTCTGATATATTAATTAAATAAAATTACAAATCTGTCAATTAAATTAAAAAGGGAATTAAATTAATTAATAAAAACAAATATGCATTCAAAATCATTTAAATTATTAAAAATGCATATGACATCATCAAATCTAGTTAACTAATTATCAAATTGGAAACAATCCAGTTCCACTCAGTTAACTGATTCTCCACCATTTACCATTTTGGAAACGTTTCAGTTAACGAAAAACTGATTTTGGAAGTTTCCAAAATAATTGATCAATCAGTTCAGTCAACTAACTCTTTCGACCAATCACATTCTTTGCACATGGATTGTGCTTCCTCAAATCGAATTTGAGCCACTCATTTCCTCTAATCTCAACTGCTGATTTGGGAGAGATTTTCTATAGAAGAGAAGCTCATTTCCTTCACAAAGGATCCTAACTTTTGCTATCATTATTATGCAGTTTTTATGTCTTACCATTTATTTTTAAGTTTTTGAAGTATTTATCATTTCGAGCAATTGTTTTTAGTATATTTGTTTAAGCATGCAAACTCATAATTTAGAGCACATTTTGATTTGATGTTATTAAAATGAATATTTCACATTTCGATTTGGTGCTTCGAATCTCTAATTAGCTTTGGATTAACCACAAACTGCATTTTGCACATCATATAGATTCAATTGTTTAGATTTCAAATCCTTCATTTAGAACAGTGTGTAGTCACTGGACTTTGCGATGACCTGAGAGAAAAGTCTATACTCTTTCCTACTAAAAGGCAAAGGGGTCAGTGTCGGTTAGAGTAGTTGTTTATTGTATTTCAATTTCATGTTGTCTAACCCGCTAACCACATAAATACTCATTGAAGTGTGTGTGTTTGCAGCTACATGCAACGGGTTGGTGTCGGTTAGTATAGTTGTTTGTTGCATTTCGATTTCATGTTTTCTAACCTGCTAACCACATAAATACTCATTGAAGTGTGTGTGTTTGCAGCTACAGGTATCTGACACAAATTCACGGATACACAAACCACCAACAATCATTTCTAAGCACAACACATCATCACCATAATATAGAAATGTCAAATTAATGCGTTGCAACATCAAAAACACATGGTGAAGGAGAATTATATGCCTTGTTATTATGTTTCCTAAACAAGTTGAGACTCAAAATCATATATCTTTAACTGTGGAGCAAGCTAGGACATAAAACCTTTAACAGTTAAATTGAAGTTGTTAAACCCTAACATTCACAGTGAAATTGAAAACCCCAAAATAGTTAAATTGAATCCCGTAAACAATTAAATTGAAACCTTTCAACACTGAAATTGAAACCCTTAAACCCAACTGAAATAATGAAATTGAACCCTTCAAAAGTAAAATAGAAACCCTTAAAGCCATTACCAACAATGAATTGAAAACCCTTAGACAGTGAAATTTAAGATCTTCAACCCAATATCAACAATGAACTTGAAATTCACAAATAGTGAAATTGAAACCCTCACGCAATGAACTTGAAACCATTAAATCCAATACTAATAGTTAAATTGAAACCCTTAGATAGTGAAATTGAAACTCTTCAAACATAACATTAACAATGAAATTGGAAACCCTTTAATAATGAAATTGAAACCCTTTAACAGTGAAATTGAAACCCTTAATCCCTAACATAAACAGTGAAATTGAAACCCTTAATCCCTAACATAAACAGTGAAATTGAAAACCCTTAAATAGTAAAATTGAATCATTTAAACAGTTAAATTGAAACTATTATACATTGAAATTGAAACCCTTAAACCCATATTGATAGTGAAATTGAAACCCTTCAAAATTGAAATGGAAAACCTTAAACCCATTAGTAACAATGAAATGCAAACCCTTAAATAGTGAAATTGAAACCCTTGAACAGTAAAAATGAAACCCTTAAATAATGAAATTGAAATCATTAAACCCAATATTAACAGTGAAATTAAAACCCCTAAACCTTGAATCCCTTAAACCCATAATATTAATAGCTAAATTAAAAACCGTAAACAATGAAGCGGAATACCTTAAACAATAAAATTGAAACCTTAAACCCAATATTGATAGTTATATTGAAAACCTTAAACAACAAAGATGAGACCCGTAAGCACAATATTGACAGTGATGCTTGAAATGAGATTTCTTTGAATTCATAGGAGATTATTAAAATGCCACTAAAGCTAGAACACAAGAGTAGGATTCCATTTGCTATGTATATGTGTTTATGAATACAAAATGTAGTGTTCACTAACACAAACTCTCTACAAACTTCACAGACAAAGCAAACAAAAAGATGGAGGACATTAGAGTTAGAGTATAATGAAAAGCTAAAGGATAAAAACAAAATGGCTGAAAACCAAAAGAAATGTCCAAAATGGACTACAATGGGCCTTAGTGAGGAAACATCCTCACTTGGGTCGAACAAACGACGTGCTGATTCCTTGTATAAGTCCTCCCAACAGTCACCATGGAGGATAACAATAAATGATCATTTTCAATCTCAGATAACAATGAAATGATCATTTTCAATCTCACAATCGAAAGCTCCCGGGTAAACCTCATTTTCCTTGCCATTCGTCTCCATGCCTCCAAGGTGAACATGCGAGGAAGTAAATGCAAAACAATGTCATCAATTAATGCCAAAAAACTAGTGAATCTAGTTCAAAAACCAGTGAATGCAAACAAAAAACCATGCAATACTTGCATGATTGATGGTTTGCTGGTGAGCGGGTAAGCACGTTCTCATCCGAAGGTGAACTTGCAGAGTCCCCTGCTGAATATGTTGTGGTCTGAAAGGAGTCGAAGGGTCTAGAATAGGCAAGATAGAAAGGAATGCAATATGGATTGATCTGCGAGGAGTCTGGCATATTGAATGGAGTTTTTCTTAATAAATGTGATCCTTTAGGTGCAAGCAAGGAGAGGTGATTCGTAGTTAATGCCATTGTAAATCACATTTGAAGGTGTTAGTGGGAAGTTAATAAGAACAAGGTGGTGGATTGGGTGGCCATGTGGTGGAATGCCATGCGGCCACCCTGTCCACTTCAGATGGTATATTAAGCAGGTTGAGGGTGCGCGCTAGGGCACGTTTCGGTCAACACACCAAAATGGCATAAAAAATGACAAGTTGGACAAATAGCACCATAAGACATGACAAATCATCAAGTTAGCAAGAAAAGAATGATTTGGAGTTGCCAGGTCAATGATCTATGTGGCAAAATTTTAAAATTGGTATTTGAGGCCACATCACGTGCCACGTGGACCCCATAGTAAGGGTGCGCATGTTTTGACTCCTCTCTCCTAGATTCCAAGACATTTCACTAATAAAAAAAATCCCACTTTCGCATCTACATTAGATAATTTAACCAAAGTTTTCTAATGACCTTCTAACTTACTTTCCTAAAATGATTGTTGTTGTCATTTAATCTATGCTCAAATCAAAATTTTATAGTGACCTAATTTACTTTCCTAAAATGATTGTTGCTGTCATTATTTAAAATTTCAATTGTTTGCATTATCTCGGATTAGTCTAGTACCGAACTGGCCTTGAAAGTTTGAAACATTAAAAAAAAGAAAGCATTCTGAAAAGAGGCGGGAACAATTTGACCGTTTGATGACGGAATTCTGTCATTGATTTGGGCGTTAACTGACAGAGAAATATTGGCGGGAGACCGCGCTATACATGACAAACTAATCACACTGAGAGATCTGCGTTTGATTGAAAAACCCAAAATTCTTTTCGTTCGGAGCTTCCCTCCTATCGATTTCATATTTCTTCATTTCTCAGGACTTAAAATCTGTAGAAATGTATGGCATGCAAAGCCAATCTGATGGAGGTTCTCTGTTTTCTGGAGGAGGTTTTATGCCTTCGCAGGCTACTCAAGTTAACGATGGCGGGTTACCATCTGCCAGGGTAAGCGCTTTTTATTGCTGATTGTTTCTTAAGCTTCCGTGTTTCGAGAAGTCTTGTGTTGTTCTTCCGTTCTTAAAATTTCTTTTGGGCTGTGGTTTTGCAGAAAACCGGCAATAGTACAGGGCTTCTGCCTTTGACAGTGAAGCAGATAAGTCAAGCGACCCAGAAGCACTCGGATGACAGTTCGAATTATATAATAGATGGAGTGGAAGTCAACAATGTCAGCATCTTTAATTCAATGAACGCCTTTAAACATTAGGGTTTTATTTGATTTTTCGTTCTACAACATTTCATAAGTGGTTTTTTGTTCATTTTCTCTACATTCTGGGTCTGTAGTAATGGTTCAAGTGGGGGTTTCATGGGATTTTTTCTTTTGTTGTTCTGTGGAAGTTGCTCTCATGTGTTGTTCTGGGGTTGTGTAATATCATATTCTGAAACTGGGCCGTCAGTACAAATTACATAGTAATAGACGGAGTGGATGTTAATAATATCAGCATTTTTTACTCAATCAACGCCTTTAAACGTTAGGGTTGTATGTAATCTTTTGTTCTGTAAGAATTGCCAAGTGTTTATTTTCGGGCTAGCACTCTTTTTTTTTGGGTTATGCGAAAATGGTTCAAGTAGGTTCTTCTTGTGGTTGTAAACTTTATTTGTTTTAATATTGTTTTCCTCTGTAGAAATTTGTCAGATTGTTACTTTGGTTTTATATAATTTGTTGTGCTGTAGACGTTGCTCAATTTTCGTATCTCTCGTTGGATGCACAGGTTACCCTGGTTGGAATGGTTTTCAACAAGGAAGAAAGAATAACCGACGTGTCGTTTTATTTGGATGACGGTACGGGGAAAATCGAAGTCAAAAGATGGTAAGCAATTAAGTTTTATTTGCGGATACAGAAATCAAATCCTTAGTTTCTGCTGGTTGGCATCTGTTTTTTTGACAACCAACTTATAGTGAGTTATTCTTTATATTTTGTTTGACTAATTAATTATTATTGTATATTTCTTCATTTTAGCCTTCGTTTCTGTTCGAAGTTTGTAGCCATAGCTTAGTGGTTTGAGATGCTATCTTTTCGATATTTGGAAATCTAAGTGAGCTAAGTATGCTCGAAGCTAGCATTTTCTTAAAATATTTTTAGGCCCAATCAACAAGTTTGACTGCATATTCAGTAACGATGGGGGTGAAGTGCCATGCGTTTTTTAATCTGTGAAGGGGGGTATATTAAGTGGACTTTATCTAGTGGGACTACTCGGGCAATTTGACTCAAATTTACTTTGTTTACGATGCATCAACTACCTTATATATCGAGCACTTGGATCCAAAAGGCCAAATCTTACTGTGGAATATGGCAAATATTTTGCATTCTTTTAGTTGTCTTTAGAGAAGTTTTATCCTCCATTGAGAGCCTCAAATCCGGTTCATTAGGAAAATGATGGCCAAGGCTGTGGAGATTCATGCCATTTTCATTTGCTAAAAAGGCGCCAAGAATTTCTAATAAGTTCATTTTATATAAAAATTGTACATGACTTCGGCTTCTATGTATTATAAATTCTAATAGCCGCTGCATTTCATAGATCACTAGTTGCCTGCATCTTCAGCATTCTACCAGTAAACCAATCTGACAGTGTCAGCCCAAAGAACCTTGCACTAAAAAGAGATTCCAATGGACATGATATGCTCTAGATTTAACATGATCTAACTGCTGTACCGAATCTAGCCTGATCCTTATTTTTTCTACTGTCTGGATTTGTCTAATTGTGTCCAGACTTGCCGAATTGATTTGACCTCCTGAGAAGACCGAGTTTGATAAACTTGGTAAACTACAAACCTGATGAAGAGTGTTTTTCTGTAGCTTTTGGATGGCTGTACAATCAGTCGCTCAATGATAAGCACCATGCTAGCTGTGTACAACGATGTGTTTTTTGCAGTTTGCTAAATTATGATGTTTTATCAATAATATAAAAATATGCATCAAAGAATGCAGTTGAATCTTGATAAAACATAATAATTTGGCACACTGCAGAAAAGAACCTCTTATTTGTCTATGGATGAACTAAAGGACTCTAAAATGAATTGTTCATTAGGCACAACACTTGCTGAATATTCAGAAATGGGATAGCAAGCTAAATGGAACTGATCTTTGGGGAAACTCCACAGTAAAGTGTGCTCGAGTTGCAGGTTCATCAGGATGGCCAACCACCTGGTAGTCCCAAAGCTTCACTCTTGTGCAGAGTAGTCAGAAATGCCTATGTCCCTCCCCTGGGTGCATGTATCCTTGTATCTGATACGGACACACATCCAATATGGCCTGGTTGCACATCAAATATTGTACCCACGTGGACTCAAAAAATCTTGATTTTCTAATTGTGTCTGATACTGTGATACTGTGTGATTTATTTTTACAATTTGATGTAAATCTTCCCAAATTAATTTTGAAAAACTTCATTCATGTAATTTATTTTTGGTGTAAACAAAACCTACACCAAAAGAGATCGTCAAATGAAATGTTTTTCTATTTCAGTGATCCATTTTTTTGGGGTATGTTACAATGCAGCTCTACTATTTTTTGCATATTGTAAATTTTAAAATCAACTTTAATTATTTATGTAGCAATTATGTGCCTATATTTCTTTTGAAGTAATGAAAATCTCCTTAATAACTTAGAAATTTGTGTTAAATATATATGTGTGTGTTTTTAATAAATGTTACATCTAGCCATATCCATATTGGGGGTCTTAAAAAATGGCTGTGTCAGTATCGGATATCGTATCTGTATCTGTGTCCATGCAACTTTGCTCTTTTGTCACTTAGACACATGATGTGGCAAGTGGACCATTCATGCTCATAGGAGGTGGGTTTGTGTGGACCACTAATGAAATATGCATCAACAAGTTTGACTAAAAAACTTTGCAGTTGAATTCTGATAAAGCATCATAACACTAGCTCTGATTATTGATAGTAATACCATAAAGTCTTGTGCTTTTGGCATTCTCATTCACCGGAATTACAAGGGAACACAATATTGCTTACTAGATCCGCAAACTGGATGTATAGGTGCACATAATTGTACTGCATGCCCAAATCAATTCTTCACTATCACCTCTAGGCTGCATGTTGACTGCTGTCTGATTGTCTTAATCATTTAATGGTTTCTGCTGCCCTTGAAGCAGTTAAACATTAACCATTTCCAGAAGAAATGGCATTTTCTGTGGTAACATGCAACAAGCTTCCATTTTAACAAGCAGCAAATGACTGCATTGAAATAAAACCATTTGCTTGAGCCAACCTCGAGAAATTTTTTATCATCTGATATATTGCAGGCTCATTCTTTTAGAGATGTGGGAGAATAGGGCCTTAACTCCTGGACAGACAGGCAGCAAGGCAGATGGATGGCTAGGAATGGTCCTCAGTAGCATTTATGCAGGTAGGGGTTGCTGATTTCTGAGCATATATTTCAAAGAAATTTGTGATGAGGCAGGACTCATGGGTGAGGGGCTCATAAGGCATGCGAACAACATTGCCTTTGAGAGAGAAGCACTGCAGTAATATGCCATCCAACGAATGGATATGCCCCAATGTTGGGTTGACTCTAAAGACATGTCCCAAATCCCCTAAAGAGTCAAGAGCCAAGACCAAACTCTGAAAAAAGGATTTAATAGATCAAAATCCTATTAGAGGTAAATAGAAGCAAGTTTGTTGAGCATTATTTATTGACGAGGCTTGTAAGTTGGGTCATCATTCACTTCAAGATTATCAACAGGATCAGCTTTGGGTAAGAACTCCCATTATTTTGAGTCTTGACAGAACATTTACATCAAGAGGTGCAAAGATTGTTGAGTCTGCTTTTGCAAAGACCATTTCTTGAGGCATTTAAGCATTGAAGAGCAGCCTATCGTTTCTCTCCTTCCAATTGTGTTAGATTATCATAGATGGGCATGCCAGCCATAGAGGCTAAACAATTTTGCTTTCAACAGGCTATGGGAAAAAAATATTCTGCAAAGAAGCAGGTATAACCCAAGCAAAAACCAATGTGTTAAATGCAATTGCAAGTGATTAGAGCATATGGAAGGTGAGAGAGAAGGCGTTTAGTTGAGTCAACGATATATTTACAAGAGCATCAGATGGAAGGGCATTTGACAACCCCTATGCTGAAGTTTTCTTGGGTGCTTATTTGACCTGGGGAGCTAGTCAACCAAAGGCATTGGTTTTGGGGAGTCTAATCTTGTACCAAACGTGTTGATTGACCCAATCAATGACTTGTAGAAGAGAAACATTTGTTTTTATGACCATATCTTGTATTTTTATTGTGTGATCTCCTCTCCGTATTAACTTATCTTTGGTCATACATCTAGGAATGCACTTAGACCAAACCAACTGTTGAAGCGGTTTGGTTGCTCCATATATAGTGGAATAGTTTTATAGATCCCTCAAGCTTTTATTTCAGCACCAACAACTTTCTACCTTTGATTGGTAGAGATATGCTAAATACCTAAGAGAAGAATTGTTACTCCACTAATTGGTTGAAGCCCCTTGTTGGAAATAGGTTTTCTTCCTTTCAATGATTCATCTTAGTACTGAGCAGATTGACCATTGCTTACCTCCTAAGTGAAATGCTTAATAATTGCATGCTTACATTCTCTAAGAAAATTGCACATATGAAAGCCATCGGGTGTGGTTTGTAATGCCTCCTATTAGGACTTTACTTGATTTACCCCAAAATTCCCAACTAGGGTTTGGAGTGTGCTTGGAAATGGAAATTTAACTTGGTCTCTTGATTTAGAACCTACAATGCCCCATGACTCATCCACACTATGAAGCCCATGAGAGGTCATACAAGGCGTCTTGAGCCTATCCATCAAGTTCAGGCGCACAAAGGTACATTGGTCTTTTGACCTCCTAAGGGGCACGGAAATATATCTGTCATATTGGCGTCAATTGGGCATGGAAGTATATTTGTCGTATTGGCCTCCTATTTAACTTGAATGGATCACTCAGCTACTTTCTTTCCTTATATGCCCATATCTGCCCTCTATAATGGGATGACATATTAGATGAAGCTTCAAAGGAATTTGTAGACACCTAAAAGTGTCCACACTTGGCCACACTTGACCTTATTACACTTTATTTATTTAATTAATCCTTTACATTTATCCCTCAACTTTAATTAAATAAATTTATATTTATTTAATTATTTCTAAACCTTAGCCTATTATCCCATTTCCTTTAGATCTTAATTAGTTAATCACTCCTTGGTTGATTAGATAATCTCTTTGATTCCTAACGTAATTAACATTTTTTCCAATTTAAAATTCATCCTTTCCCACATATAATCTTTCTTCTAATTTTTAATTTCTCCTCTTCCAAACATGTGATAGGCACTTGTCACTTTCCCTCATTTCCAACTCTACATGTGACCGAATGTTTTATTTGGTGGTCACACGTGTGATGGATGACAACTCCCCATCTCTTAGACATGTCACTTTCACAAGTTACCCTCTTTTTGTTCATACATGCACGAGCATGAAAATCCACATCACCTCTTACACATGTCGTAAACATGTAACTCTCACAAGCCCTCAACCTTTTACAAATGTTACTCACAAGTCAACTTACCCCTTACATATGTCATAGTTAGTCCCTTTCATGAGCTTCCCCATGTGTAGTCGTCGCACATCACTTCTCCTTGTGACATAAGCCTCCATTTTAGGACCACACTCCCATTCAATCCTCACCATCCATTTATCTTTGAATCTTGGTCATTGATTTTCCTCATGAAAAATCTATAAATTGAGGCCTCTCCCATTTTCAGATCAATCTTCATAGGCTATCCTTGTGCTATCCATTTCATCACCCAATCATCCTTGTCACGTTGTCATGCTGCTGGATCAATGAGCAACCACATCTCCTCCATCAACATATCAACACTCTTATTGTTTTGAGGTTTGCATGTATTTGTTGACTAGGCTAATTTTATTGCATATTCCATTTAATACATTTGCATGCATTTTGAATCAATGCTTTTATTCTTTCATGTATTTGTTGAATAGGCTAAGTTTATTGCATATTCCATTTAATACATTTACATGTATTTCAAATCAATGTTTTTATTCTATTATGCAGTGATTATACAATAATAAGAATAGCAACACACACACATAACATTAGTCATGCATTATCAATTTTAATATGCCTATTTAATATTTATGGGAAACAGTAATAGCTGCACTTAATCAGAATATACATATTATTATTCATACCAAAATACTCAGACCCGTATATATACACACACACACACACACACACACACACACACACACACACACCCTGGATTTGCTCGATGCATCTGGCTTGTGGGCGGCTTGGTACATCCCCAGAGGATTAGTCTTGCCTTAGTTTGCCCCTTCCTAACCCCAACTTGACAGCAAGTAAGACCAAGGTAAGGTGGGTTGGGCATTGGGCTGGGTTGTGGGGATACCTCTGGCGTAAAATACACACACACACACACACACACTGCTGTCTTAGTTTGATACTGCTGATACTTGGTATTTATCCAATAGGTGTTCTAGGATGCTCATCACTTTTGGATTGAATGCATGATGATTGTCCTTCCATCTTGATCCCTTTTTCGGATGCCTTATACAAGTGAGGCTCCCTTCCCTTTATACCCTCCATAATGTAAGGGTCATAATTTCTGGTTTTGAAAGGACACACCTATTAGCAATTGCTGCCCTTTTAAAAAGTCACAACTCTTCCTCTTAAACGTTGGCTTCCATCCTTGATTATATTTAATACTTTCTTTTATTCTAGGTTAGCTCTGCCCTAGATCTTCTTTTAATGCATTCTTTAATTGGCTTCATTCTTTAATTGCTGTTAAAACAATATCCTTAGCTGAAACTTATTTATCTCTTTTAAATTGGCAGGGGCATTGACAGTGCCCTTCCCAAAATTTGCTTGCCCTCAAGCAATGATCATTGCGGGTGTGTTCAAGATGACTCCCACTATAAAAGGGCTTAAGTTTTGAAACTTTCTTCTTTTTATGAGGATTTATCACATAAGTCACTTCCGCTACGCTACACTGTTATTATCACAAGTTATTAATTTTGAACAACTTAACCATGGGATTGAAAATTCGCAAGGTTTGTAATTTTTAGAAAAGTTCTCTCATCATTTTGAGCGAAGGAACAAGGCCATCTTGTATTTGGCTGGCTCTATATTTGTACAATGTCATGCATAGCTCTTTGAGTTGAAGCAAAGGTGAGCTTTCCACATATTAAGGGAGGATTAGAAGTGTGACACACATCCACTGCCTTAAATGCAATGTTCTTTTCTGAAATAAATTCATACCTTGTTTGATTCATTTTTTTATTCTTACATTTGTAACTAGGCCAATCAGAGAGTTTCCAAAGTGCTTCTCTTTCATATTTATGATATTAGACTTTGACCTTGAAGAGAAGGAGGATTATCTCAATCATGTTAGTCAAAACATTCTGATCATTTATCATGTTGTCTCTAATGAAGTCTGCCTTTAAAATAGGCGAGTCTGTGTTGTGTTATGTATACAAATTCATGTATCCTTTTTGTCTTAACTGTTTGGGCCATGTTATTTCTTTCTGGTTAGGACATCCAGGTAATTGGTTGGTGGGGCACTTGGGGCCTTCATTAAATCCATCTGAATTCCTCGAATGTTTACGGCAGAAATAAGGTGATCAGACCAGTTACAATTTTCACCTTGCATAGTCTTTTGGATAATCAAAAGAATGGCAGGATTTAGGGGTTCTTAAACAACCCTTCCACCTGATCCAGAAGCTCTGTGCAGTCAAGGTTGTGATCCTAGAGCATTGTTGAATAGGAAAATAAAAAAATGTTTTTAGGATTATTTGGCGTCTCACAAAAGAGGTTCTATTTCATTCTATTTTCTTGATTATCATGCTTGACAATTAAGGGTTACAATCACTGGATTATTGGGATTATTATGAGTTCATGATTTTTGTGTTTGACGGGTAAGGCTTGCATGTTTATTAGTTTCAAAACTTATGTAAGGGCAATCATCAAGTCTGTGATACAATAATCACTTTTGTGAATCAACAAGAGGATACAGGTTGAGATCTCAATTCTAGTTCAAAATTTTGTAAGCCAGGCATTCATAGCTTGTATTATGATTGGTCTATGATATCCAATCTTGTGCATTGTGTAGGGATTAGGTGCATATCTCTTTCTCAAGGATACAATGAAGAGTTTGGGTGTCACCTTCTTCATTGCTTGTTTTTCTTTAGATACCTTATTCCCAATTTTTTCCAAAATCTGCAAATCAACCCCCCATGATGTGCTCTTATAATGCTTTTGATTTTGTACTTACTTCTTTCTCATCGGCCTGCTGGTGTATACCAGATATATCTTCTTATCTTGCTCCCACTTCACAACCACTTCTCCTCTAAACATACTTCTTTTTATGCCTTTCTAAGATAGGTGATTTCCTAGGGACATTATTTCATGGCTTTCAAATATAACAATTGCACCTTTTCCTTGCGCCTTTTTTATTGTTTGTTTATATTAAATTTTTAACATATTAACCACTGCATTGAATCATGTGAATCACTGTCTAACACGAGCATCTCCTTTAATAACCAAAGTGCTACTTTCTTAAGCATGATTGCTGTCATAATATACGGTGATTGCTGCATTTTTAATAATCACTGCTTTTGGTAAAACAAATCACTTCATGTCACAATGTAATCAATGTTCTTCTATAATGGAAATAGCTACTTGTATCCTTAACTGTTAATGTTTTAGTAGCCGCGCGAGAGATCATTTTCACCTGTGTTGATCCTTTCAGTTTTCTTGAGTTTATCTGCTATGCTGATCTATGGTCATCATTTCTTGGTTAAATCACTTGTATGGGTGGATATCTTCATTCCTTGTTTCTCTGTTATGTTTCATCGTAAGTTGGTTCTCATCTTTAGCAGAGACTCTATCGTGACTTGTATGCTGGCACATTCATTCTCCTTGTGCACGTTATTGGAGACAATTTTTTGTTCTTATGTTTTATTTCAGCAGTCGCAATGCATATTGCCTTCGTTCTGCAGAGATTTCGTATTCTTGTGTAACTGTCACCGCCCAGCACTCATATTTCGTGTGTAGTCTTTTGGGCTTCTTTTTCCGGTTTGCGTAGAATGAGGCATCGCTGGAGGATTCCAATCGACACTCTTTGTAACTGCCGACGATACATTTTCTTTTGTAACGGCAATGTCTCTATTCATTCATTGGGAAAAAGACCTTTATTATTCTGATCGGTTGAACAGAAATATGTTGATAGAGCATCGCGTGGTTGATTATTTTTTCAGAATAGATATTCTCGTTTCTGGAGAATAAGTCTATCTTCTGTATTAAGTGTTTTTTATGATACAGCATCATTATGTATGTGATCTGTGAACAGTAGATTTGTGCATACGAGTCATTCTCATTATAATTTTGTATCTGTGAGATACTTGAAGAATTCTTATATTCTGTATCTGCATAGCTAAAATGTTTGAACTCATATAAGGCTGATTGATTGATTGTTTGGCTTCAACAATCAGAAGTTTGAGGACTATGTATTTGTTTTAGCTTTCAATAAAAGGATCCATATTTTGTGGGGCTGTGTTTTTCACCCTTGAGTAGGAGGGTTTTCCCAGGATAATCTATTGTGTTATCTTTTATTGTGATTCTGTTCTTGCATTCTGGTTCAAAACTTAACATTAACATCTATTGCTCATAATGAAGGAATCACTACGTTATCTTAATCTCTTTTAATTCATATATATATTCACTGCTCTTTATATTATGCTCAGTCATGTTTGCTGTTCTTTCCCCGACTTGAATTGCTTCTCATTACCGCTGCTCATTTCCTACATATTTATCCTGGACAATGTTAGCATTGCAGAAATCCTTATATTCTTATCTGCTTACTATACTTCTCTATTTCACTATGCTACCCCTTTTTAAATTTCCATATCCAATTTTGTTCTCCTTCTAAGTTGTATATTATCAAATTTCTGATATACCTCGACCTATCATTCCATTGTCTAATTGACATTCCAGAGGACTGCGATACTATTTTAAGCAATTTTCAATATCACAAGGGGGATCCCACCGCACTCTTCCAAGAGTCTCAACCAACTATAGATCATCTCAGCCAGTCTTAATCATTTTGCATTATTCTTACTTCATTTTACTATTCTGCAACCTATTTTTTTTCAGTTCATATTTAATTTCAAACCCTAGTAAACCCATTTAGTAGGACCGTACACAAATTAATCCAGTGTATCATTGGATAAATTCAACTGTACCTGCTCTTGTCATGTATCTTTTCCATTGTTCTCTTTAAGATTTATGTTAGGATCACTTCAAGAAAGACAGATTTTTATCATCCAGGGTGTTCAGCACATGTGCACAGAGACAGATGCTATATTAATTATCTGCCAGTTCAATTACTGCTACATAACTACTCATTCAAACCTGAAATTTAATGCATATGATGGGAAACTGGTAATCATGTCATAGCATTCCCAGAGCATCACATTGTACATTTGATATATATATGGGGAACCATCTTATGGCAGCAAACAACTTATTTACCTTATAGCTTTGTCAGGGCTAGTGCTGTTAAGTTGAGTCTACCATGCTACCTTACTTGTGGACAAATAAAGCACAAGCAATGGAGCACGCAGAATAATCTCCAGTTTGTTTTGGGAATTGTTGTTAATGTTATTCATTAAACCTTGATTGATTTGCTTAATTTTAACCTAAGTTTGACTGGAAACAGGCTGCGATCTGAATCTTAAATAAGGCCGAGTTATGGCTCACTTAAATTGGATCTCTAGTATTTGCAGGGCTGGGGTTATTTTTCCTATGAGAAGGCTGGAATCTATAGGCCATTGGGATTGCTTGATCATGATGGATGTGTATATCAGTTGCTCAAGAATTTGTCTGCATCCAAGATTTATCTCAGCCATTTTATAATGTGTGTGAGCATTTGATTGATGATCAAGATCTATATAGGAGTTTGCTTTGTATCCTGGGTGGTTAGGTGTTCTATATTGTTAGCAAGGTTAAGCTTCTCCTTTTGTCGATGTTTAAATAACACTCTGATCTTTGGACTTGGGTTTCTGCTGTAATCTCTCTTTTTGTTGTATTTTCAGTGCTTAATTTACAGATTGTGATTGTTGTAAGCTATGTCATAACTTGCTAAGATGTTTGTGACTACCTTAATTGCAATGCTAAAAGGGTCATTCATTTCCTAACCTGCCGTCTAGATCACAGGAATTGTATTATATCGTAATAATCTTTATTACATGGTTAAAAGTTGTTTATGTGCTCATTTTAATTGATGGTGCCAGTGCAGGTTTTATTGCCTCATTTGATAGTTTCTGTTTCTTGGAAGACTTGCTGGTATTAGTGGGGATTGATGCATCTTATTAATTATGAATTGGTTTAGTGGGAAGTCTTACATCCCCTATTTGCCTTAGTGACTTAATGAGTCCAATTCATGTTGACCTTGTGTTTGTTTGGACAATATCTGGCATTAACCAAAACCAGAAACACTGAGAAGCTGTCAAGAACAAGTTATGTAATTTTTAACAGTCAAGTGCTGACATTTTGAGTGGTGAAAATCATGTATTACAAATTTTATTATAGAATAAGCTACTTGGAAGTTAGTTTGTTACTCTACTATTTACTGTTGTGTTTGCTCTTTATTAATATGAAATTGTTCTGTCTAATTAATGCAGGGTTAATGATGCAATGGAATCTACAGAGATGGCTATTGTGCAGTAAGATTTTACTCATTTATTTTAGTGTATTGATTTTGTTCTTTTGTTCAATCGTTTATTTCATATCAGACATCTTTCTGCTTGCATTGAACAGTTTGTAATCATTATTCAGATGTTTACGCTGTCAGAGTCAGAACTGATTGCGTAATGTGAGGTTACAAGTAAAGTTGAGAAAAACCTGTTGCAAAAGTACATTTAGATATTCTATTAACTACTTGAGTTTTGTAATATGATGTAGGAATGGTTCCTATGTGCGTGTACATGGGCATTTGAGGAGCTTCCAGAACAAGAAGCATGTGAATGCTTTCTCTGTGAGGTGTGTATTGAAAACTGATAAATTGAATTCCTAAATGTGTTTGGTTCAGAATGGATGCATTGACTCAAATATGCGGTCTTGATTTTTTTTTAAAAATCATGTTGGATTCAAGCAATTTTTATCAGCAAGATGCTATATTCCTATCAAACATTTTGATCGTTTCTGTTGTCTAAATTGACTCATAATGGGAATTGCTGGGTATATACTAGTGGTTTCTGTTTGGTATGCCTCCAATTGACTGATTAACTAAATGTCACAGATGGGAACAGATATTATCCATGCTAATAGTTACAGGCATGGCAAGGAGTGCTAAGAACCATTTCACTTGTATAGTTGTATGGCTACTTGTGTTGTAGACTTCTATAGTAGATTTTCAAGTTTATTTGTACTTGAACAGCATGCTTGCTTTTTAAATGTGGAAGTTGTAAGCAAGATACTATATTCATATCAAACATTTTGATTAAATACGTTGTCTAAATTGATTTATAATGGGAATTGCTGTATACTAGTGGTTTCTATTTGGTGTGCCTCCAATTGACTGATTAATTCAATGTCACAGATGGGAACAAATACTCTCCATGCCAATAATTACAGGCATGACAACGAGTGCTAAGAACTGTCACTTGTATGCCTACTTGTGTTGTATGCTTGTAGCTTGTTTTTGTTTCCTTCAGTAATGCTGAATGAATTGTTAAAAAAAAAATTTGTTATTAATAAAATGCCTTTTATTTTATGAATAAGATACGAAGCCTATTTCTACTGAAAATGTTTTTCTAGAATATTTAGGGTCTTTTGACGAATGACTGCTAAGGCATGTTATAACTTTATATATTGGATTGGTTACTTATTTTGACTTTTGAATTACACTGATATTATCTTTGAAATGATTATTTAGGCCTATTACTGATTTCAATGAAATAACATTCCATAACTTGGAATGCATTTTTACACATCTCTACAATCTTAAAGCTCAGGTATTGACCTTTGATATTGTTTGTATCGTGTCCTGTTTCTTGTTTAAATGAAAAGTAGCTTCCTTAATGAAGAACTGTATTTATACCTTTGATCTGCAGGGTGGAGGTGCTACTCAAACTCCTACAAGCCCAATTGTTAAGGGTTCTCCAATGGGACCACCTAGTGTGGCAAGTCATGCTGCTGGCCTAAATCAAGTAAGATGATCAAATGTTGCTTGAAGTGTACCAAATGAAAGATTAGCGTCTGTAGTTAATAAGGGGAATCTGTGTGGGGCGCCTCTGCATTTGTAATAATTTTTGTGTTTACCTACTCTTCTTTTACTATTGTTATTTGTTGAAAAACGATCAAATAATACTAGGGGCTCACATTTTCATATTCCAGTTCACTAGCCCAGGTCCTGTTTCTATGGTTGCATCGAAAGAAGATTTACATAGAAGAGTTCAAAACATATTTGAGGAACCTGCAAATCTGTAAGTTATCATATCCATAGTTTTGAAGAGTTCTTTTTCAAAAAAGTTGATGTTAAATAAGTTCTTTGGTTAGAAGTGGTTTGACTTGTTTTTGATAGCAATGAATACAGTCTATATTTGTTGGCAAGTTGTCAATGCCTACTTGCTGCAAACTCACAATACATGGGTTTTGATATGACAGAGCTATAGAACAAGGAGTTCACGTGGACGAAGTTGCAAGGAGATTACCTGGTTCCACAAAGAAACAGATCATGTATGTTCTTAATATTTGTGCCTGAAAACTTTGAATGGGAGGAATTGTATTGAACATGCCTATCTGTTTTGCAGGGATGCTATTGCTTTTCTGTCCAATGAAGGCTACATCTACTCAACTATTGATGAGTATCACTTCAAATCTACTAATGCCTAAAAGAATGATACCCAAGTTTGTCTGAGTTCTATGATATGGGTATTTATATTTGACCGACAGCCAAAGTGTATATTAGTCTGTTAAGTTCTCTGTAGACCTCGTACCATTTACAACTGTTATATTGCTCCTGAGTAGCTGCATAACTTTTTTTTGTAAGAACGTTTAGCACAAGTATGTTGGAAGATCCAGAAAGTAAAATGTGTATTTGACAAGATTTGTTTGAATTTCTCAGATTAAAATTGGTTAATCTCTTAAATTTAAAGATGTTATAAAAACAACTGTCAGTCACCTGTAGCTTATGTTGCATATGTTTAAGATAACGTATTAACTACTTAACACTCTAAGCGCCAATGCTGGCTAATGTGGAATAACCTGATATTCATGCTACTACACTGATCAATGAATATCTTAAGCAGTGCATTCAATTGGTGCAAAACTGCAAGGAATTGACGATTCAGTGTTCTCTTTTATGTCACAATCAATTGCAATATTTCCATTATGCTAAAATAATTACCTAAAGCTAGAGTTTTATTTTTCACATTCATAATAGATTTAGACTGTTTAGCAGTATCCAAATTCAATTTGTGAGGTACAACAGAAATCTTGTCTATTGAAAATTCTTGGTAGCAGCTATAATTGTATCTTATGTTTGCTAATCTATATTTATATCAATGTTGCAGTTGGATTTATTGTTATAGATATCTATGCCATATGTTGTAGTTGGCAGGAATCCACTGTTGGATTTATTGTTAGAATTTTTTACGAGTTTTACTTCCGTAGTTTTCATATTGCAAACATAACATATTATTGGGCTGCTCAGGCAGTTGAAAACTTATAATGTCAATCAAACTCTCAGAATCAAATGGGTCCCAGGGAGCTATCACAGAGTCAATTTTTTTCGGACTGCAAACATAACATATATTATTGGGCCGCTCAGGCATTTGAAAACTTATAATGTAAATCAAACCCTCAGAACCAAATGGGTCCCAGGGGAGCTATCAGAGTCAAATGGCTCAGGAATCTACTTCTGGATTTGTTGTAACAAGGACATTATGGATGCTTGCATGCAGTTGACCATTTATATAAAAAATAATACGACAAACAATCAATTGAGGGAATTCAAACCTCGTTCTGTTTTTTTTATTAAGATTGGTGAATACTTTTGACTAGAACTATGGACAAGTGGAATCACATTGAATCCCCATCCCCATAGTGTTCTGTTGATGAGGCATTGGCTCCTCCTTTGATTTGTTTTTTGCTCCTACTCCCCTTCTCATCCCTTCTTAGTCTCCTTGTCTTTCCCATTCTCCTTATTTCTCCGCCCTTATCTCTCCACCCTTATCTCTCCTGGATACATCACCTTCTCCTGTGTACCTCCTTCCTTTGTGCCTTCCCTGCTGAATCTTCATACCACCAACCAGCACCTGGCCGCAACTGTCTCTTCCATCGCCGCATATTCTTCCTACGCAGACTCCTGAGCTGCCAGGCATGCAACACTGAGCTGGCCCTACTTTGATGCCACCTCAGAACACTGGACAAGAATCCCAGACTCCTTTGCCAGTGTCTACACAATGTGCAGATGTCACTTCAGCATCACTAGGTCTTATCTCAAGTTTTTCAGCACTTGCCTTAATGTATTGACTGGTAGATGGACGATTCCCAAAAAGGTTTGGGAAGAAGGAACATGTATTTTCTCCAACAAAGGAGTTGTTGAAACCGAATGGTATTTTATTTTTGAATGTGCTGCTTACCAATATGTATGTGAGCAATATGAAAACAACTTGAAGGAGGGCTGTCTAAACCAACTTTTTGAAGAAGCAAAGCTGCACAAAACTGTTGGTTTTCTGATAAAGAATCATAACCGGAGAGCTGACATCAAGAACACGAAGATGGTCAAGGATTTGATGCTGGGTCCCTTAGACTGTTAGTCTCATGAACATCATTTAAATTCCTTCATTTATTCATTCATTCATGCCTACAAGAGATTTGAACTTCAGACCACCTTATCAACATGGTGTTGTAACATTTGTTGCATTGCGGGATGAACCCTACCTCATTCCACTTTTTAAGACATGCTGTAAAAGGATATAAAAGTAAAATGATTATAACAATAGACAATAAAAACTAAAAGCAACAAAAGAAAAATGAGAATGAAATGTTGTCGTTACACACTAGTACTTTGGAGTCTGAGTAGAGAAATATAGTTGTAGCTCAATATGTATGCATGTGTTCTAATAAAGTATTATCGAATTTATAGGTGTCCCTACGGGGATGCACTTATGAAACTGGATTGGATGTACCATGATAGAGTATGTATCTCTTGGTCAATAAGACTTTTCTACAGTTTATAAAGATTGATAGCTTTTGGTTTGAACTTTTGTATAGTTTCAATCAAGCTTTCAGATCATTCTCCTTTTCTATATATATAGAACAAAACTATAATACAATATTATCTAATGTTAATTTTTTGTTTTGTTTTGATGGTGCAAATACTGATTTAAGTTATATATTATCAAAAAAAGATTCCTTTGGACCTGAATTGGATTTCATTAGAACATGCTATTCTTATTAAAAGTAATTTTGCTTGCAGTTGGCAACGTTGATCAAAATATGGGTGGATATATACAAGGAATTTACTTGTTATGCTGTAATCTGGATTGCAGTTATTTCATATGATGGAAGATCTTGAATTGAAAGATAAAAATAGAAAATTATCTAAATAGATTGATTTACAATTCATTTGTGTTTTAAGTATACTAGTGAAAAATGCTAAAGACAAATGTCATGGGAAACAACTCTGGCCTACTTTGTGATATCAAGGACATTATAGAGGTGGTTCAAGGACATTATGGAGGTAAATTAAATAGTACTAAAAAATTAATAATTTAAATTAGTTATTTGAATTTAGATAAAAAGACACGCATAGAAATTCATTTAATTTACGAGTAATAATAAAACAATTCATTTGAATATATAATTTAATTGTTTGGTAATAAAGAAGTTGAGATTGAATGATTGGAATGAAAAATTATTTGTCTAATTTGCATAACAAGAGTTAGAAGCTCAATTTCATGGTTATGGTCATTAAATTGCTAGGTATTAGGCCTTAGAAAGGCCAAGTTGAAGGGTACTAACTTGAACTTTTTAATGTTTGTTAAGAGCCTATAGCTTTGTAGGATTTGGGACTACTTGGTCACTAAGCTTCATTTTTTTGAGGTAGCTGAATAAGAGTTTAAAGCTTTGTAGGATTTGAGATTTTTTGGTCATGAGGCTTGAGTAGTTTTGAAATAGATGGCCATTGTGCACTAAACCCTTTGTCTTGTTGTTATGGTCTTTACTTCCACATTATTTTTGTCAATATTAGCTTGAAGGTTTCAATAATTAACTCTACAAAGTTATTTTCTTAGAGTTTTTTTTTGGGTTACCAAAATCATGGCCACAATAAAAAAAGCTAGCTATTACATAAGTTTTTAGATCATAATGTTGTGCTTTTTAAGTTGGCATGTGTCAAAGTGAATTCAAGTGTTATGATCAGAAGTGATGATGGGGCGCATAAATGAAAACAAGAGTTGCATTGCAACTATGTTTTTGCCAAATTTTGGGAGGATACTTTTGCAAAAGTTGCAAGAATAGTTTTTGTAGTTGTCAATTGTATTATGCTAAAGCATAACACTTATAGGGCCGTAGGGGGATGACAACTTCCTGGAATAAGAAAATTGTCTTTGGAGATGCCATTTGGGAGGATGCTAATCATATAGCTACCAAATTTACTCATATTCGAGAAGATCTTTCTTGGTTTCTCTCTGATATCTATGCCCCTAATAACAAGGTTGTGAGGAGAATTTTTTGGAAATCATTAGCGATGTTTAGAAATCACCACAAAGAGAAGTGGCTTGTTATTGGTGATTTTAATACTCCTCTGTCTCAAGGGGAGAAGTTTGAGGCTCTCAAGTTTCTTTGGACATTCAATTTGATTTGATGAAATTTATTCATGATCACATTTTGATGGATTTGCATCTCTTGATGGAGCCTCTTATACCTAGACTAATCAATAATCAAGAGATAATCTTATTCAGGTGAGGTTGGATAAAGCTCTTATATCTCATGATATTAGTATTTGGATTTTTTGTGCTCTTTTTCAACCCTTGTATTTGTTCGAATCACTTTCCTATTTGCCTCTTTGCGGATACTTTGGTGGCTAAGAAAAGCTTCCCCTTTAGATTTGAAAAGATGTGGTTGCTTCATCCTCAATTCAAAGGTAAAATTCAGGAGTAGTGGAATGTTGATGTGAATGGATCAACCATGTTTCATGTGGTCAAAAACCTTGCTTATATTGAATCAAAAGTGAGAAAATGGAATAAAGAGTCCTTTGGTCATATCTTTATTGATAAAGCTTCTCTTCAGTTTGATATGGATCAACCATGTTTCATGTGGTCAAAAACCTTGCTTATATTGAATAAAAAGTGAGAAAATGGAATAAAGAGTCCTTTGGTCATATCTTTGTTGATAAAGCTTCTCTTCAGCTTGATCTCTATGGAGGAAAATCTAGCAAGATGGTTATATTGATGATTCCATTGCTTAGGAAAATATGATTTTGACCTAACTCCATGAAATTATTCCAAAGAAGAAGAGCTTTGGAAGTAGTGCTCTAGGGCTTTGTGGTTGACTTGTGGTGATAGGACCACTAGATTCTTTCACATTTATACTCTCAAACATAGGGCATCCAATAAAATCTCTCATATCTTGAAAGAGGGGTTACAATTGAGGAGATTTTGAATGAGGCTGTGCTTTTCTTCTCTAGTATGCTGTTTGAGGAGGGCCCTTTAGATGATATAAATCAACATAATTTTCTTGATGTCATCCCTAAAATGATTGATGAAGACACCAACGAGAAGTTGGTTACAATTCATTTGATTAAGAAGGATTAAGTTGTTTTCTCTTTTGAAGATAATAAATCTCTTGGCCTCGATCGTTTTCCCATATTCTCTTTTTTCTAATCTTTCTAGGATATCATAGCTAATGATATTGGGTCTTCTGTTAAGCAGTTCTTTGGTTGAAGGAGGATTCTTAAGGAATTGAATTCAACCTTGATCCCTAAGATCTTGGATGCTGATTCCTTTGAAAAATTTAGGCCTATAAGCCTATGTAATTTTGTGTATAAAATATTCTCTGAAGTTTTGGCTCTTTGTCTCCTTAACATCTTGCCTAAAATTATCTCCACTTAGCAAAATGGATTTGTTCCTAGGTGCCAAATTTTAGATTTGTATTGTAACGGTTCATGAGAATATTCATTCTTTGGAAGTGAACAAAAAGGAGTATTTTTCTACTTAAAATGGATCTTACAAAATCATATGACAGAGTTACTTGGCAATCCCTTTTTAAAGTTCTCAAAGCCTGTGGTTTTAAGGAGAAGTTTTAGGATATTATTTGGCTATTCTTGTCTACTGCTAAATCCTTGGTGATTGAACTAATGGTTCTTCATTTGGTTTCTTTAGAATCTCTAGGGGTCTACGACAAGGGAATTCTATCCGCCCCCTTCTTTTTATCATTATGGTTGAAGTCCTTGGAAGATACTTGCAAAAGATGATTTCTAATGGTATGCTAAGGGGCCTTTGTCCTTCTTCGTGCCAACTTATTTACTATTATCAATAATTTTTTGATGACACCTTATCCTTGGGGACTCCTTTGTATTGGAAGCTCATAACCTTAAAAAGGTTTTAACTGCCTATGAAGCTACCTCTGGCCAAAAGGTGAATCTCCAAAAGAGTTCTATTTTCTTCCTCAATACTTCTAAGGAGAGACAAAGGAAGATCATTGATGTCTTGGGCTGCAAAATTGGGTCACTTACTTTGACCTATCCCGAGATTCCATTATGTAGTAAAGTTTTAGATTCTTTTTGGGCGAAGTTCATTGATTAATTTAATTTGAAATTAATTGGCTAGAAAGGGGATCTCTTAAGTTAAGCTGAGAAAGTTCAATTGTTGAATGTGTCTCTTCAAAATCTTCCAGTCAATGTTATGAGCCTATTCAAAATTCCTTCAAAGTATGTGGATGTCATTGAAAGGATTCAAAAACATTTTTTATGGTCTATAACTGAAGAGAAAAAGAGAATTCCTTTTGTGGCTTGGGAAAATGTTTGTAGATCTAAAAAAAGCGGAGGTTTGGGTTTGAGATGTCTTAAGGAATTTAACTTAGCCTTGCTAAACAAATTTGGAGATTTTTTCATACTAATAGTGAGTGGAGCTCTATTCTTTGCAACAAGAATTTGCAAGACTGCCTCTTTATCAACTTTCTTAAGGTTTGAGGATTTACTGTCTCTTTGCTTTGGAATCATATGATGCTTTCAAAATTTATCATTCAGAAAGGCACAAAGTGGAAAGTTGGCTTGGGAAGAATGATTAGATTTTGGGATAATTACTGGTTGGGGCATGATCCTCTATATAAATCTCTGATTCACAGACCCTTTATGGAGGATTGTATGAATAAATTTGGGATCTTTGTGGAAAATTATATTCATAATGGTGTTTGGAAGGATTTATCAGTGGTTGGCAAGGATCTTTTGTGTCTCTAGTGCTTGCTCAATTCAATCTCTATTTTGTAGCGTTCTCCCTTAGATAAGTTGGTTTGGGCAACCTCCCCTTCTAGATGCTATTTTGTTGTCTCATATATCTTTTGTATCCTCCTCTTACTTACTCCTTTTTGGGTTGGATTTGGAACTCCAAGTTGATCTCCAAGATCAATATTTTTTTATGGATTTTTTTCTCCAAAATAAGGTCTTACTTTGGGCGATTCATGTAAAAGGGGTCTTTCTCTTATTAATAGGCGTTTCCTTTGTCTTGAGAATTTTGAGAGTGCTCAACATCTCCTTTTGGATTGTCCCTTTTTGCATAATGTCTAGTCTCACATCTTGGGTCTTTGGACCATGGATTGGGTTTTCCCCTCTTCCTTTGCCTATCTTCTAGCCCAATGGGTTTTGCCTTCTCATAATTCTACCCTTTCTTTTTTTGGTCTCTTATTATTCCTCATTTGGCCTAGTGCATTTGGAAAGAAAGGAATAACTAAGTGTTTAGCAAATCTCCTCTTAATGTTGATGTAGTGTCCTCCAAAATTTCTAGAGTCAATAAGGGAAATTTTCATTTTGGAGTCTCTAGTTCTAAGCCTAGGGTTGGAATTCTGTTGACTGAATATGAGTTGCAGGTTGTTCGCAATTGGAATCTCCAAATTGATATCTCGATTTCTATAAAGAAACTTAAAGCCCCTAGAGATAATATTTTTTGGTAGCTCCCTCATAGTTGGGTCAAGGTCAACTTTGATGGGGCGTCTAAGGGAAATCCTAGACTGGCTAGTTGTCGAGGAAGTATTGAGGGATGAGAATAATGGTTTTATTTCAATGGTGGTTCTTCCCTTGGGAAATTAGACAAACCACCTTGTTGAAGTTGCTGCTACCTACACTGGGTTGTATCTTGCCTACCACTCTAATTGTAAAAATGTCTAGATTGAAGGTGATTTGGATAATATTTTAAAATGCCTTAAGAGATTGCAAAGGCCTAGTTGAACAATCGAAAACTGGATAGAGGACTTTATTTCTATTATAAACACTTTTAAAAAGTTCATATATCTCACATCTTTACAAAAGCACTAATACCTTATACCCTAAAAATCGACCAACATTTCCCACGAACCATTAAAATGCTTTTGCTTTGTCGGTTTATTGAAGGAAAATTTTGATTTTTTTTTAATCCATGCCCGTGTTCGTCAGAATTTCGATGAAGACTAAAAAAAAGGGGTGATCGCTTTCATTGTTAATTTCATTTTGTTTTAATTGCGCGTTGCAGAGTGGAGGCCGAAAGGACTAGGGCATCATTGTGCAGAGGGGAGGCCGGAAGGATTTTATTTCATGAAGAGGCCTCAGATATTTTGGAACCTCAAGTGTTGGATGCTCTTCAATCCAGTGTACAACATCTAATTCTTATTGGGCGGCCCTTATCATTACAAGTTATCACCCATTGGCATGTCACGAGCTGGAGCACTAGTATGTATGCAAGCTCATATATGTATGTTAAAATGCACATCTCTGGGTTTAGTAATAGTAATTTATGGACATTCATCAACACACACAGGTATAGAGGGTTTCTAAACCAAGGAAATGACTAGGTAGCGAGATGCACAGACCATGGATTTGTTGAATGATATCTAGAAACTTCTATATGACCAATGCAATTTGTAGGTGAAATCACTGCATCAAAACAATGGATGCCATGACAGTGATATATGCAAAACGTGGAAGCTTAGGCCCGACATGTTAATTGTCTAACTCATGAAATGTTCTGTTTGAAACAACCCCTCAATAAAATGTGGTCTCGAGCATTGCCATGATTGCAACATGCGTTCAAAATGGATGATTTGAAATGTCTTTGGAGGCTTTCAAACAAATTGCAATCTCCAAACTAAAAACCGGAAACCACAAATTTTACAATAGAATCTCATCAATGAGGGAGTTTCCCTAATTTATGGTAAAATAAATGATAGAGAAAGTCGATAAAATTATCACAGGCTTAACAATGTAGGCAGGGAAGCATGATTGACAAATGCATGATTGGCGATTTCATATAGAGATCACAGTTGAGCTTCAATGGTGTTTGATATATTTTCTTTAGTTTCAAGAGCTACAAAGTGTTAGAGATAA
>MU225477.1:647-15165 GCA_018584345.1 Thuja plicata | reverse complement strand
GTCCCAGGATCCCTTATGACCCTTTATGACCCTTTACAATCCCTAAGAATACATCTTAGAGATCTTAAAGTGTCATAAAGGGTCATAAGAGGCTCCTAGGAGGGGCCAGATGAGCTTCCACCTTCACTTGGTTGGCCCTGTTAAGTAGAGAATGTTAAACTATTCTCGAAATAAAGAGAAGCTCGACAACCAACATTCAAATTTGAAGATTTACATGCTAGGGTGAAATGTATATATTTTAAAAACATATTGTCAGTTTTTTGACCTTCGTTACATTTACGATCGATGAGAAACTTATACAAATGATGAATAAATCGATGGATTGTCGTCTCTCCTTCGATGAACTCATCGACATATTGTCGTACAAGCGACTCACTGCAAAAAGGGTCTAGGGGTGAAAGGCGCATGCACACATCTCCCCACACCCATTTTTTTTGACCTTTATGTCGTCGGTGTTACGACGACTTGGCCAGTCTTGGAAAATTTTGACAAAAAAAATTCCACGACGCCTTTGGTCGATTGAGCTACCTTGGACACTCAAAAAATTGACCTATGCTCGTCGAAAATTGAGCAAAATTTTATTAGTGAAGGTAATGGTGTTGCCAACTCTCTTGCTAATATTGGAGTGCATTGTAATAATAAACTAGAGTGGCAAAGGGGGTGAATGCTACTAGCTCATACAAAGGATTTGATTTCTTATGACAGACAACATGCTCGAATTGTAGGTTTCTTGTTTTGTGAGATGTGTACATTTATTTAATGATATTACTCCTCAATATCTCCACACACTTTGTGGGTATTAAGATCGACTATCCCCGTGTAGTTGATAATGACACTGTGCTTCTCAACAATGGTAGGGCTTCTTATGGGGGCTGCAATGTCAAGGGAATGATTTTTGCTATGGGAGGTGCCAGGAACCATTTAGAACCAATTACCTGTGAAGATGTCAAGAACAACAACACAAGTTGGAGAATCCTTTATAAGGGTGGGGTCTCTCCTTTCCTTGAATGATTGAATGGGTTTGACCCCAATATGTCCAAAATGTTCATTTCTGGATGGAAATATGGTCATATTACTATGTATGGTTAGAAATGTAACATCATAGAGGAATAATTACTCATGTTATTGGTCTTTCTATGGAGGCGAGAAATTATCCAAGGATAGGAAGTCTATTGATGCGGTGGTTCTGAACTTCCCCAAATGAAAAGAGGGTAAACATCTGGTGAAACAACCTAAGAGTGACTATAAAATAGAGTCTATCAATCCTCTTTGGATGACGTTTCTCAAGGCACTCATCCAATACTTTACCCTAGATGGTTGTTATATTGTGGTTTATGGTCATCATTTTGTTTTACTCATCCATTTTAGGTAAATAAATAATTTTCCCCCATTTTGTCTTATTTCCTCACTGAGTATGAGCATTACGGATCATAAAAAAAACTATAAGAATCCCATCCTACATGAAGGGTTTAATTTTTTTTTGATAATGGAACACTTAAAGTTGTCCAAAGGAAAGACCAAGATCCCCCTTATTTTGCAGAATTCTAATAATGAAAATACAAATTATAGGAGGAGGGATTAGATAGCTTGTATACGAATGAGGATGGTAAGAAGACTGACAATGATCCTGACTTTGAATTCCATGAAGTGAAAATGTAAAATCCTGCTAAGAAGAAAGAGGTTCAAAAAGGAGGGCTTCCCCTATTTCATCTATTTCAAGGGGATTGGATGACAATGACCATAATAATTAGAGGAGTTTCGGGGATTACCTTCCGACAGCTGATAGGGAAGGAAGACCTCTATTTCCAAGGGACCTTGAAAAAGATTCCCCCTTCCTTAATTCCAAGAAAGAGAGCCCTATTGATCTCTTGGGAGTGGCTAGGAATGCTGCGATTGATACTTTTAGGATGCATAAGTATTTTTTTCAAGAATTAAATGAAATTAATATCAAGATTTGGTCCCTTTAGAGTAATTTTGATCTCATGCAATCTTTGGGTGATTTGTGGATTGAGAAGGAAATAATGTAGTTGCCTCTTTATATAAATTTGTGAAGGATGTTGAGTACATGGAGGACTATAAGAGCATACTTACTAGATTGGAGTCTACTTTTAAGAAGATAAATGATAATCTTATTACCTTAATAATTTTTTTAGTTATAAATTTATTAAGAATAGTGCTAATAGTATGAACGTACTAATGGATAATATTGAGAAAATGCATGAAGCCAAGGCGTATTTTGTTGATTTGGATGCTTTTGATAAGAGTAAAAGAGTTCTTCCCAAGGAGGACAAATGACCCAACACTCATACATATGGTCATCTTAAAAGAGTTGTTGAACAACCGAATTAGGATCTTTTGGATATTAAAAAACTCTCACTTGATGTATCTTGAAGCAGAAGTGACTTAGGCTTTAAAAAGCCTGAACTAGTTCTTGTTTTTGCTTTTTGTTTTGTCCTCTTTTTGCTATGTTTTGGCTGCCTTTTTACTGACTGCTTGTTGATTGCAACATTTTTTATATAGGGTTTTGAGTCCCTTCAAAACTTGTTTGACCCTTAATAAAAATATAATTGACATAATATTAAATAAGAATAATGTTGAAATTGTTAGTTTGAATTCAGAATTATGTTGATAAGCCAAGATATTTTGATAATGACATAAATATAGTCAAAAGAGGTTTTGATATTGCTAAAAAGCACTGTCAGTTTAGGGTGTTCTTTTTAGTTTTGAAGAAAATATAGACAATGTTTATAGTCTTGTTCAAAATTTAATAGATTTCATTATTTGCATGATGAAACACTAGTGCAATAGAAAACCATAGGTTGCAAGCAAGAAAAAAGATTTCTCAAAATTCTTTTCAAACAAGTTATAAATCTTCTTATTATTTTTGAAAGAGAAGTCCAATTGAGCCAATTATTTTCCATTACTTTTAAAACTAATTCTTGAGTAACGCTAATTTGTTTTGTATTTATAAACCTTCCTTTCTTTTAAGCATGACTAGATTTGAATAGGTTTTCTAGTGGTTGTTGTTGGATGGAAGACCATTGATGTATTGCATATGAACTTTTTTTTTGGATGTTTATATAATAAGTTTTCAATTATGACTTGGATTTTATAATGAAGTTGAGTAATATATGGTCATCTAGCCTCACACTATGCAAATGGTATTTAGAGAAAGTGAGAGTTGTATGATCCTTATTTGACTTGTCCGTACTCTTAAATTATAGTTGATGATTGAGGGGTCATGTCTATGGAGCATGCTCCATATAAGGTGTGGGCAACAAAAGATGGTTACAATTCTTTTGGAACTAATCTAGTAAAATAAAAAATCTAGCTTTGGTAGTTAATTTTATTTTTTAATGTATCACGATGAGAATATTGTCTTCACCATAGCTTCTTGTTATTGGAAATTAGTTTTCCTGTGAAGTTTCCATATTGATCATGTTAACATTTTTTTTTGGTGGTTTTGATATTATAATTATTACAATCACATCACATATAGAAATTTGTTATGGTTGAGATGCATAGCCTCAACTTCTCCACAATATATTATCTATAGTTTATGTTGCTGCTTCAATGATTTTTTTTATAAGACACATGTGTTTAGGTTTTTAGTTTTTTCTTAAAAGTTACATTTCAATATGTAAATGTTGAAGCTAAGATATGCCCATACTCACAAGTCTATAGACTACAATTATGATCAGAATGTTGTCAATGTTAGGATATTTCATCAACACAATATATATCATTAGTCTCACTTCTATTTTATAAGTAAGGTTCAATTAACTACTTGTAAATACACAATAAAAATATTTTTAAATGTTGTAAATAATATTTAATGTATTTCAAAGTTGTATTATATAACATTATATAAACACTAAAGAACAAACCTCTTTAGCATGTTAACTTGCACACAATTTTCTAATAGTGTCACCCTTGGAGCCTCTTTTGATGCAAGTGCTAGCCCTAAATAAATCTATGTGAAATATAAGATAAATATCCTTTTGAAAATGCTTATTTGTAATTAATTTAACATATACAAATAAAATAAAATAGATTCATTCAATATGAAGAAGTTCAAATTTATGAAATGAATGTCTCTCTTAGCCATGTAGTAGCTATAGCTACATTGTACTCATGGTCACACAATATTTTATTTCCTACAATTACCTATTAGTAACTTACACATACATACATACATATATGTGTGTGTGTGTGTGTGTGTGTGTGTGTGTGTGTGTGTGTGCACAAAGAAGAAGAAAGATTCATTCAAAACAATATCTTTAAACAATTATTACATAAAGCTATTTGAAATATGCTAGCAATTATAGCTAACTTTGTACACCCAAAGATATTAAATGACAAATTAGATTTCAATGATATTTTTTTTACAATCTATATATGTGACTTAACTGCTTATAGCTATTATTTTGGCTTCTGGGTAGTAACGATGCGCATTATGGGACGTGTTATGTGTACAAGTGTCAAAAGCGGTCATTTTAAATTATTGCCCAATACCTACTTAAAATACTCCAAACAATCACCTAAAAAATGTCAATATTTATGCACAAATGTCCTAGTAGTTGTTCAAAAGTCATAGATACTTATACACAAATGTCTTATAGTCCTTCAATTTTTTTCTAATAATCATTAAAAAATATCCATTATTAGAAGCATAAGTGAATGACTATTGGTACATGATATATTTAACCAATAGGATATATAGATTGGAATAGGACTAGGGAAGCATACAAGAATAGGAGGGTTTCCTGGAAGAATCGTTCACACATCCTAGAATCCACATCCAACTATTTTAAGGGCTTTTTTTCAACGGAAGTGAAAACCCATTTCATCTACTGATTTTGGTTTATCTTACACTCCGCAATGAGTGTTTAAACACAGTCAATGAATTGACATGGCTAAAGGTATTTTGCCCACTCCATGTTTTCCATGGATTGATCCGACTACTTCCAATAGATTTTCTTCAGGTGTTGTGTGGCATGGGAGGGTTAGGAAAAATTGGCAGTCTATGCAGTTTTCTAAGGTTGAGAACCCTAATTTTGTTCCATTAGGGCATCATCGATATATGCATGATCAGGGAAGATTGGTGGTAGGAAAAAATTCTTCTAATCAGACCTTCAATTCTGCTAACAACGTTGTTGTAAATCTAAAGGGATTTGGTGAAATTTGAAACCATACTGGAGTTTTTCAAGCTGATGATGGGGGTCATAAATCTACTGTAGTACAAAATCAGGGATCTATTGAAAGTGAAAGCCTAAACCTTGCTGGGGCTTTTGATTCTTCACTTACAGTTCCTCTTGTTCGTGCATCGGGAGACAAATTTAACTGACATGGACATGACTTGAGTACATTGGGTATCATTCTTCAGGTATGGGGGAAATCAATTCCTCTTTCTAAGCTTCGTGATTGTCTTTATGCACACTGGTCTGGTCTCTTATTTTTCTAAGTATTTTCTACAAATACATGTGTTATCCTATTTAATTCTGAGGGTTCTAAGAGAAAGACACTGGAACATGAATTTTTTTGGTTAGGGAATAATTTTATAGTTATTACCCTTTGGAAACCTTTTTTTTCAAATTCCTCATTTACTTTTAGAACAATTTCCCTAATAGTTTTTTTTTCCGAATCTACCATATGAGCTTCATGATGATCATATTTTGAAATCTATTGGGGATTCTTTTGGGCAGTTATTATAGGTGATTCTAGATTGGTTGATGGAAACCTTTGTGTTAGTTTTTGCAGTATGATCTCTAAATCTAGTGTTATTCCCCTTTCTTGTAAGATTGACTCCCTGTTTGGGGTTTGACATCAAGGTATTGTTAAGGATTCACAATTTTTTTCTAAATTTGAAATTGTTATAGATTCAGATCTTTTCTTTGAATTTAAGAAAATTGTTTCCAGGGTCTTCTCTATATTTCCAAAAGATAAACCTTTGGGGGATAGTAAGGATTGTCAGAATAAAGTTTCTGAGCTCTCCTATGCGGATCCTTGTAACTCCCCATCGTTTCAACAAGGTTGTGGCCCCAACTTAGCTAGTGGTTCCATTTTTCCAACTTCCACTCCTTCTTGTTCCATTAATATCTCTGATTTTTGTACTAATAATGATGATGTTTCATTTTCATTTGCTGATCAACCTGTTTTGGTTAATCATCCCTATGCTGAAGCTGAGTTTGCGGGAGACATTTGTATCCATTATGTATGTTAGTACTTGCAAAATTTTGTCAGGTTTCATGTTTTCTTTCCATGCCTCTGCAATTATTTTTGGTCTCTGGTCTAAAATAACCTAAGTCTCTATGAAAAATTTGTTTTAAATGATGAAAAAATTCAGCTATGTCTTGCAAAGTCTTAAACCTTAGTTTCAAATTTATAGCCATTGAGCAAAAAATCCCTAAACCCTTCATGGACTTGTTATAATTCTGAGTTACCTTTTTCCGAGCCACTTAAGTTTGCATTTTGTCATGTGCTTGGTTGAAGAATATTCCCTTTTATTGGTCTTTGCCTTGTTGCGTGATCTCAGAACAAAATGGAATATGCTCTTTCTATCTTGAGATTAAACGCGCATCGTTGATCATGTTTCTAATCTTGTGGTGTACGTGTAATCTCTGAATAAACTTAGAGTTAAGAATTTTATCTGGCGACCTCGAGACTCAGTTCGTCGCATGATCTCTAGATTGACCCAAGGTTAAAGGCAAGGTTACTTTTCTCTTTGGTCACAAAATCTCCAGATGGATTCAGGGTTAAGTCAAATGTATCAAGATATCATGCAGGTCGTTGATCTTGTTCTATCAGTGTTATCATCGTGTGGTCTGCGCTTGATCTCTTAATAAAATTAAGGGTTAAAAGATACTCTCACAACTTGGAGATATCTTCAGTCGCGTAATCTCTAGATTTGACCATGGGTGACGGATTAACTTTCCAGAGTTATAAATTTCCTTCAGTCGCGTAATCTCTAGATTGATGCTTGACTCAAGTAAAGTTAGGGTGGGTCAGATTAGTTTAAATTAGAATCATTAATGCAGATCAGGATCTAGGGTTGGCACGTAATCTCAGAAGGAAATGAGCACGTACAGAAAGATTTAGAGATTCAACGCAGGCCGTCGATCTGGACAGAGATGTGCGGTTGGCGTATGATCGCTGGATAAAGATTAGGTTAGCTCAAATATTGGGAGATTCAGTGCAGGACGTTGATCTTGTTAAGTACTTTCTTTTATCGTGTGGTTTGTGCCAAGTCTTGGCATAAACTTTGAGGTTAAGAAATGTTATCGCGACTTAGAGATCCCTTCATTCGCGTAATCTCAGAATTAACTAAGGTTGTAATCAAGTCAAGTAAAGTTAAAAGTGTTAGAGTATTTTAGCAATTACTCTTTAGTGCTTAAGTTTCACTTAGGCAGTTTCAGTTAGTTTTAGGAAAGTTTCTATTTCCTAGCAGCTGCCCGTTTAGGGTTTCGACATCCTTTATAAGGATTGTCTTCTTTGTATTTCATAAGGAGTTTGTAATCATCTTTATTGTTGAATAGAGAACATATTTTTCTGTCAACATGTGTTTGCACTCTCTGGCCTATCGGCCGCCATAGCTTCGAATCCTTCTCTCTTCTGTCTGTTTCATTCTGTCTCGTAATAGTCTTTGCATGCAGGTGTTTCTTGGGTAGATTGACATTCTTCAATCTCAACAAAAAGTGGGCCAGCCAAGATCAAATCTGAATCATGGATGTAGTGTTGATACTGTGGATGAGGCATAATATCATAATATTTTTTTGATTCATCAAAAGTCTTGAGATTCAGCGCATGTCGTTGATCTTGCTAAGTACTTGCCTTAATCTTGTGGCGTGCATTTAATCTCAAAATATTACTAGAGTTAAGGGATCTGCTCAGTGACTTGGAGATCTCTTCAGTCGCGCAATCTCATAATGAACCCATGGTTTGCTAGATCAAGTTGAGTTATTCAGTGATGTCTCTTTGTCAAGATTTGACTCGAGTTAAAGTTAACTTACCGAGGTTATGTTTTTTCCTTTAGTCGTACAATCTCCAGATAAGAGCCTGGGTCAAGTTAAGCCAAGATGGATTATCCGAGATCAAATCTGAACTGTCCATGTAATGCTGATCTTAGGGCTGGCGCGTGATCTCAGAAAGAAATGGTCAAGTACGTGAACATCCAGAGATTTAGCGCGAGACGTAGATCAAGATTATGATCAAGGGTTGTCGTATAATCTCTACATGATTTGAGAAAGTACAAAAGGATTCAACGATCAAGTGTAGACCGTCGATGCTAATTTGTTCTAGCGTCTGGCGTGTAATCTCTAAATTTAACTCAAGTCAAGAAGAGTATTCAGCGATCTGGAGACTTAGTAGTCGCGTGATCTTCGAATGGACCTAGGTTCAAGCATGGTTATATCAAGGAAAAGTCATGTTTTCCAAGGAAGGATCTGAGTCATAAATCAAGATCAAAATTGAGGGTTTGCACTAAGTCTCAGAATAAACCACGAGTCTCGAAAAGTATTCAACGACTTGGAGATTTCTTTAGTTGCTGAATCTCCAGATGAACTTGGGTCAAGATCAAAGTCAAGTTGAGTTTGCTGAAGTGAGATCGTGGACGTTCAATGAAATTAGAATCTATGGCTTGCGCATGATCTCTGGATTTGACTAGAGTTAGTGAAATCATCTGACGACTTGGAGATAAGAGGAAATCGGTTGACCAAAGTTCAAGGCTAGTTTAAGGCTGGTTAAGGGCCGAAGTCAGAGAGAAAGTAAAGATCAGACAAGTTCAGTTTGATCATGTGGTTGGCATGAAACCTTAAAGATAAAGTGCTCGATATCTAATGATCAAGGCATTGTGCCAAGATTCCACGTGTCCAAGGAGGTCGTTGGAAATCCCAAGTAACCTAAAAAGAGATCTACGACTGAGTTTTAAAAGAGAGAAAGGTCTTGATCTTGATCGTTGATACCGAAGCCCGCACCGCCTATGACCGTTTTAACCGCTTTTCAAAAATTTAAATCTTTATCTTAGGGGTTTTAAGCGGTGGATCATGTCTTATTAAAGAGGATTAATTAACATAATTTGATCTTTATAGTTTTTCTTGTACACCTGTTGGATGCCGATAGAATGAATGTTGGGCGGCCTTGAATACACTTGAACAAAGAATGTTATTTTTAGGCCCTAGACAATTTATTAATCAAGTTTTATTCTCGTCTCTGCTCTTTCCCATTAATGATTGGTCTTTTCCTTAATTGTAGAGGTCAAGATCATTTTTTATTCTTGAACGACTGATCTTTTTTAATATTTTGTAGATCTAAAGAGCCAAGACTTTATCAGGGTATTAAATGCAGACAAGAAATTCCATTCTTATTCCTTCTGCAAGGTTTGTTCTCCAAGGTTGGATGGAGGCTGAATCAAATTAGATTGCACAGGAAGAATTAAAGATTAAGCCCAACTTGTTGATGACAAAATTATTTATTATTGACATACATTATTTATTTCTGTCAAGTATTAGATTGAGTTTTAGCCCTAACCCTAAATGATTCGAAGATTTTTGCAGTCCTTGTCTTATAAAAGGACTTCCAAGATCATTTAGTAGTGGTAGCTAGGAAATTGGGGGCAAGTAACAGAAGGCATAAAACCTTTTACTATTTTCTAGTGAGTATAGCAGATGTATGTCTAGAGAGTATTATCATAGAAGCATAAAGTTACAAATCTTTTGCATTTATTGAAGTGGTTTATGATTTGAAACATTTTAGAATTGAAATTGGTCTCTTTGTACTTAATACATCAATTTTGATTCAAGTCTCTCCTTTTTGCTCACCTCTTGAGTTTTGAATCTTTTGGTTCACTACATAAGATTTCTTTATGTATATATTTTAGTCCATATTTTTGATCAAGGATCAAATTAAAATATACTTTGGATAAGACATAGACTCTTTGGGTTTGTCTACATAAGGATTATTAATAAGTGCTTGGTCTGGAGTTATCTGTATTTATGGTTTTGAGTCCTTGACAATAGTTAGTTTTTATATCCTGTATCTGAACTAAAATCATTGCCCAATAAATAAAGCACTGATCAATAATTAGTATCTTCTACTTTGATACATATATGAATAGGTTTAGCTATACTCTGCCCTATCAAAACATCAAAACCATTTTCAGTCCTTTTAAAGTTTTGTGGTTGTTGGTTGTGGTCCTGCATGGTAGAGAATAGTCACTGAATGAGTGGTTATCATTTCATACTATCTTGAAATTTATTTGTTGTTAAAATTTAGAAGTTCTAAGGAGTTGAAAATAGTTAAACACAAATCTGGATTAGGTCCACCCGCCTTGGTTTTGCAGAGCCAAAAGAGTAGAGGACAGTCTTGTCCTATAGTTGGTCCAATTACCTTGCAGAGCTCTCATACTTGGAATTAAGAAAATATATGTACACACACACACACACACACACACACACATGAAGATAGATTCATTCAAAACAATACCTTCAAAAATTTATTACACCAAGTTCCTTGAAATATGCTTCCATAAATAGGGGAAGCGTATCACTAGTCATTATAAATAACTTTTTGCATCCACTGATCTTAAACGACAAAATTGGATTTCAAATTTTTTGATTTTGACTGTCTCTATATGTGACCTAACTACTTATAGCTATTATTCTGGCTTCTGGGTAGTAATGAAGCACACTGTAGGAACTGTTCTGTGCACAATGGTCAAAAATTGGTCATTTCAAAGTGTTGCCCGATACCTACTTAAAGATGCCCCAATATCTGTGAACTATGATCACCTTAAAATTGCTAATACTTATGCATAAATGTTCTAGTAGTTATTCAGAAGTTGTTGATACTTGTGCACAAATGTTCCAATAGTCGTTCAAAAATATCTATTATTGAAAATATAAATGGGCCACTATTGATACATGATATATTTATTAATGAGCTATTAATTATCATTTTTTGGTTTCTTTAAAATTAGTTATTATAGAATTAACTAGGCATAAAGTGTGTGACTATTAGAAGTGAGTAATTACGCCGAAGGTGTTCCCTATATGAGAAGGAGGAGCTCAAATTGAAAAGAGTCCAAAATTTGTTACGCCGAATGACTACCATTGGGACGATCCCCGTCATTCATATTTTCAAGACCACCACAGTTGTATTTTATGTCGACGAGACATTGAAAGGATAGAGGATGGTGGACAGTGATAAGACCGATATTGTCAGTAACAAACACATGAGCTGGAATGCAAAGGGAAGAAGAAATTAATGAGGGCGTACTGGAGGTGACCTCAAGAAGCTGTTGAAAGTTGACTGGGGTTGCTGCAATTGCATGAAACTCATCTCAGACTGGCGATGGTGCCTAGTATGTCTGTAAACAATGTCAAGAGAAAATTAATTACAACTTCCTTGCACAGGAGAAGGAAACCGTACTTGTTGAGCGGAATACTGAGTACGAGAGGCAGTGTAGATTCTAGAATGAAGAGCACAACCAAGGCATGGATAATTATAAATAATTGTATATCTATACTTTCTTCTGTTATGTCAAAGCTCTTTCTCAAAGTATAAAAGTGTTTTCCAGTCAAAGATGTTGTCATTATTCTACATACAAGTCTTGAAGTTCCATGGCGAGATGGTTTTGGAACCGCGTTGAGCTCCAAGTGAAGACCATATATCTCTATCAGACGCTCTATATGTCTGTCAAACTCTTAATTTTTTTTGATCTCTAGCAGCCTTCTCACAAATTCCACAAGTCACACTCGTTATTTCAGCTTGGCCCGACTTGGCATCTTTATTAACATTAGATGGTGGGCTCTATTATGACAACAAAGTTCAGATCAAAGAAGTTGCGCAAGATTGATGTTCTCCTTGCGATTCCCAAGATTGGGACCTCTCGCAGTAATTGAATATATTTCAAGTTTAACAAATTTTTTTTTAAATCCTTGTTTCACATGTCACAGGAGAATTTCACTCCATCACCTGCTCATTGTGGTTTACATTCCTGTCGAGCGCGATCTGTAAGCGGTGGTTCAATGGGGGCACGTGACCATGGCAGAGGCAATAGAACATGTCGCTTAGGTCGATGTCGGTCATGAATTTGTAGATGAGAATGTGGACGTTTATGTGCTTGCAGTAGCCCAGAAGCGTCGTCAGATTGAGATGACAAAGGCGTGAGAGAAGTTGGACTTTGTGATAGAAATCTGCGTGCTTCTGAAGCTTCAGAATCTGTTTATTAGCAATTTTCTATTAAGTTATTTTGAGGTTGGTGATTGAAAGCCACGCCTATTTTTATTATCTATCTAAAATACCCCAGAAATCAAGTGAGGGAGATTGAGAGCTAATGGACATTTTTTAACAATCTTAATTAATGTACATATTATTTCTCATTAAAATTGAAACTAATAACAAACTATGTAATAGCATATTTATGTAAAATGAATGTAGTATTTTCTCTATTTAAAATAAATAATTTTTAAAAAATATAGATCTTAATAATAAATAAGATGTTATTAATTTTAAAAAAATATATTGATAAAATTAATATTCTAAATGTTAGTAACTTAAAATATAATTTATATTATTAAAAATATAATTATAAGTAGGAGGTATTTTCCAAAGCAAGTCAAATTGTGATATTGCTGTCAGGATTCAACTGTGTAGTTTTTTGAGTCAAACTCGTTGACCCATGTTTTAAGAGTAGTGGTTCACAAAAACCCATCTCTCATGAGAATGAATGGAACACTTAGCACTCATTGCATCTAGGTGATGCTCATAGAGGTGAAGCACCAAGATTTTCATGGAGGTCACCAATCCCAATACTACTCCAACGCGAATGTGCTTAACTACAAAGCGGGCCTAACCATGGAGATAACTCTCTAGTTAAGCACGTTCTAGCTGGAGTAGTACTGAGATGGGTGACCTCTCGGGAAGTCCCAGTGCTTCACCTCTGTGAGCATCACCTAGATGCAATGAGTGCTAAGTGTTCCATTCATTCTCATGAGAGATGGGTTTGGTGAGACGAAAAAGAAGGGGAATCTTATTTGGTTTGGGAATTCCCTCTATTCTTTGCGAAACTTCTATGTAAGAATCGCCTACTCATCCACTATGTAACTTCCAGTTTGCAACTTCCCTAACACACCAAATTTGAATGCTTTCTCAGATATGATAACATACATGACAAATGGATTGATATTTATAACTCAACAACCTTTTTGATTTCTCAAAATCAACATTTTTCCTCATATACTTGAAGTGAAGGCATAGTTTTCCCAAAAAAAATACACTTCGAGAGGCAAATTAAGAGATTTCTTAATATCTGCATCTTTGATTATTGGAAACATCTGATAGTGCTTCTTCAACTCTATTTATGGACACAAAAATGCTAGAGATACCAACAATATATGTTGATGATCTTGGAAATGTAAGAAGATTGGGGAGAAGAGTGCACACTTACGCCCTTATGAGCACGAATATTGATTTTTCGCAGTGTGCATCCACACATATTGATGACGAAGTAGGAAGGTGTGATCCAGTGTGGAATGACAAGTAACAACTAGCTCCGAGAAAGGGATCGTCCATCTCTCTCAACATACAAATATTTTGCAAGATGAGTTATAACCGAGTCTCAAAAAGGGATCGCCCATCTCACTCAATTTCTCTAAAGAGAGATTTATTTGATCATTGAAATGATTATGTTTTGAACTTGTCACTAGATTTGGGGAGTATTTGTAAGGAAAAATACAAGGAAAACGCGTCAGCTCAAGAAACAAAGAAAATATTCACGGCTGATTAAACACTCCCCGATGCCACAAATCTTTTCTGGAAGACAATTCTTCAATGCCAGGCCTCAAATTTAATGACCGTATGGTTGTATTCATAAATCTGAAATATAAGACATGTCTATCATTATTATATTATTTTATATTTATACAATGCAAATTATTAAATATATATTTTAAATAATAGCATGGTTATGCATTTAACAAGGGTTATGACGAGGCTTACAAATTATTATTCTTTAATTCTATCATAAGTACTTCTCACCAATTTCTCACTTATTGAGGCTACTTAGATCACAAATTGTCCACAAATAATCAAGACAAAGAAAAGTCAATACATCTAGCATATCGATTAAAATATGATCAATTACAGTAAAAGGAAGAGTTATATCCATTATAAGTAGCATTAGTTGTAAAGGGAAATATTTTGGCACATAAAAACTATTAGTTTATATCTACCAAGATGTCTATGAAGAGGGGGAAAGAGAGAGAAAGGGAGACATATCTAGAGATAGAGGAGGAGCGATGTAGAAAAGTAGATAAAGTGAAAGAGAAAGAGGAACACCAAAGATATAGATATAGAGAGAGGTAGAGACAAGTAGATATAGACAAATATAGATGGAGAAAGTGAGAGAGGGGGAAAGATAACTCAATATTTGAAGAGGAAGAGTGAGAGAGGAAGTGATATATATATATATATATATATATATACAGAGAGAGAGAGAGAGAGAGAGAGAGAGAGAGAGAGC
>MU225475.1:307044-325565 GCA_018584345.1 Thuja plicata | reverse complement strand
TGAATCAACATAAACCTAAAAATCCTGACAACAAACTTTTGCTACCACCACAAGAAATAGTGTGCAAGAAAGAACTGAACTAGTAACACAAGAACACAAAGATTTATATGTGGAAAACCCAAACTGGGAAAAACCATAGTGAGCACTTTCCCTAAAAGCTAATTCATAGAAGTATATGATATTATTACAAAATATTAAGAGCTCACTGCTCTAGAAAACCAATAAGAGGCTCACTACATATACTACAATGAATGTGAATAATGAAGAAGGCTCACTTCCCTACAATACAAATAGTAGCTCACTGCTCCAAACTTGCATAGAAAGGCTTACTACCAAAGTATCAAGCTATAGTAAAAAACTCAAGTACCTAAGAATCACCATCTTAAAGTACTTAAACTCCTTCAAAGTAGTTATGAAAGCATTCTCCTACAAATGTAGCAGATCTGTACAAATCTGTCTTTACTGGCAGAAAACTTAGTGCTACGTTTTTTTCTCTAGCACTATCACTAAATTCTGATCTACTGATTGTTGAACTGGTTTTCACATTAACCTTTCCTTGTACCTTACATACAGTTTTCCAAGATACCAACAAACCTTATTTACAAGATAGATTATTGGAGATTACAATAAGGTCGACATACCCAAGAAGGATACTACAAATAAGTTCCATGTCAACCAAGGAAAAAGATTATCATCAAAAGAATCTGAACCAATGACCCAAATAGATAATGTATAAATATTAAATATAGAGGTCCCATACATCATGAACCCATTCATATAAGATGTAAGCACTAAGTATAAGACCTAGACCAAAATATAATATTTCAATAATCAATAAATATAGCACCCAAATCTAAAAATAAAAGCATGATCCATCCAAAGATAAAGATGGACCAAGAACATGATACACATGTCCTGATGCCATATCTGTAATCACTGGAAAGTCAACCAAGGATAAATCAAACGTGCATAAGTAAATTTCCAACAACCAATGGTAACCACACCTCCACACACTATTGAGATATGTAATATACCATAATGGAGCCATGCCAACATACCACATCAAGATCCTTGTCAATATGGCATGCCAGAAGTTGCCACACTAAATTCACAGATTAGAACACAACTTGAAAGATTGGCAACCTAGGATAATATAGTCTCTAGAACACCAAAAACACACACCTGATTACTAGAGAACACTGCAACCAAGACCAAGTCTTGAATTGATTCGATTGAGTAGAAACATAACTACAACCCTAATTTTTGGAAGAGAACTACTCCGAAAAGATAAGTAACTACTATGGTAAAACTGTCAATTGGAATACAACATAATGCTACAAAAGACATCCAGGAAATAAGAATATAATACAGGATCATTATAGAACACTATTTGCACATGAACACATGAAATATTCCTATGTTCCACTATTCTAAGATCAAAGAAAATTCCCGTCTTACACTAGTATGAGACCATATAGGATACATAATTATCTTCCATTGTTCCATCCTCGTCTTCTACTATATTGAAGGTTCAACATATATTCTATCATTAGAATGAGACACATCTAGAACAAAAATCTTGAGGGAAGATCATCAAGCTCATGTAGAACATATGGAACACAATGTTTGACATCAATGACAACATAATATATTAAACATTTATTTCGAACAATCTCCCCCTTTGCCATTGATGAAAAACAACCACCAATAAAGTCAACGCCCCTTGAATGTGATAATCATCTCCATTATCTTTCTCCCCCTTTTCCATCAAGGAAAAAGGCCAAGAAAAGATCTACCACTGCATAACTTTGATAAACAACATTAGTTTAGACAAATCTCCCTGACCAGATGCATTAACTAGATGTACAAAGATAGACAGGGAAAGGGGAAACCACCCCAATCATTTCTCAAGAAATTAGAAATTATGATCATATCATAAAGATTGTCTTTAGCAAAAATAATCACCGGATTAAATCAGTTCTCTAAATTCATTACTATCTTAACCCGCTATTCTTTTTTCTTTAAATTTGTTGTAGCTTTAGTTCTTATAATATCAAATAGAGCTATCAAAATAGATTCAAAATAAACCTTCTCTATGTAATAGAAAATATTATTTTCTCTTGACAAAATCATAGAGAAGTAGTCCCACAAACTTATTAGCTTATGAAGAAATGCACTCTTACTCAAATATTTTTTAATTTGCAAATCTCTAGATACACTAGACTTCCAATCCATGTAAGAAAGACTTAGTGTCCAAAAAAATACTTGTCTAGACCATAAATTACAAACCTTTTCTTCAGAGAAATATTCATACCTCATTATCTCATTGAGAAGATTCCCAACCTCCAGTCTTGAGGGGGCAAACATGGAGAGACTCCCCCTCAGACCCTGTAGTCTAAGTCATTTGACAAATGAGGAAACAATATTAGGAATGGATGCCTAATCACCATTAGATACACCCTTTGTATTACACAACAAATATATCCTATTTCTTTCTCTTGGATTTTCTCCAATAGTTAAACAATCACCTTCTAAAAAAAAAAGAATTTAGCAATATGCCCCGTCGTACTGCATCTGTAGAAAATCAAACCACCCTTGAAAAATATTACAATGTGCCCTTCTTTTTTACATTTATAGAAAATCACACCTTTATTGTTTACTTTTTCTTCTTCATTATTTTTGACATTGATATTTATACTACATTCTATTTTGTTGTGCCCATATCCATTGCAACCATAACAGTAGCCATAGAAGTTCTTAAAATTTTAATTCTCATTTATTATATTGCAACCCATTTTTCTTTTACATTGAACCACCTTATGTCCTAACTTATCAAAATGATAGCATCTTCAAATGAAAACTATATTTCTCCTCAAACTGCTACAATCATTGATTCTATGTCCTACACTTTTACAATAGAAATAGATAACATCAAAGAAAGATTACTTAGAGGAAATGAAAGGGGATCTTTTGTTCATCATACCTTTTATGTCCCTTTTCTACAATAAATTCTTCTAATTCTTATTTTTCTTCTGGTTTCTTGGATTCTTCTTGTTCTTGTTCTTCTTCTGATCTCCTGAATTTTTCTTGTTCTTGTTCTTCATCTAATTTTATGATTATTTTTCAGCTGCCTTCGGTCATCCTATTTTTGATTTTCTATATTCCTTTTATCTTCTTCATCTGAATCTGATTTATCATGTTCCTTTTATCTTCCTCTTGTTCCTTGAAGTCTTCTTTGCACTTCTGATCAATCATATTCTTATTTTCATTTTCATGCTTTTGATCAGTCAAGTTCTCATTCTAATTTTCAATCTTTTGTTCTGCTATAATCCAATCAGCATCCTTTTTGTCTTCTTTTTTCTTTAAGTCCATTGTCCATTTCAAGTTTGAAATGTCCTGATTGGTTTCATCCTTCTTTTTTTCTACCACAATCCATTCTTCTTGTAGCAGATCTTCTAATTCAACCTTTCTTTCTTCACTATCTTTTGATAGAGCATGTTATACATAGTCTTGGTCAACTTGCATTTCTACATCATCTCCCTATATACCACTATATTGAGATAGAAAACATAGGTTTTCACACTTGTCTTCAATATAGTAGATATTACCTGCAATCTTGAAACCTTATGCAACCCTTTTGCTAGTTTCTTTCTTTGTAATTGTACAACCATTACTTTTGAACATGACTTCATAACCCTTATTACACGTATGATAAACACTCAAAAAATTAGGTTTCAATCCTTAAACATAGTAAACATCACCACTTCTATGCTTACCATTAATTGAAATGGTTCTTATGCCTTTGATCTGAGAACTTACTTCTCCAACAAATCTAATTGCTCCACCATCATATTATTCAAACTTGATAAATATTTATATATCTCTTGTCATATGATTTGAGCAACTAGAATCTATAATCCATGCATCTGCAATAAGTTTAGCATGCAAATAAACTTGTTCACTTGTTTGTGAGATAGCTAAAAACCATGATTCTTCAATAGTTTCATTAGTATCTTCTCCCTCAGAAAAATATTCTTCCATGGAACACAATCTCTTTTTACCTCTACCTTTGAAATTAAACTTGTTTCTAAAATTTAATTTCTTTTGATTTCTTTTATTATCTTCATCTTCTAAATCACTATGATAATCTTTATACTTGCAATCTCTTGCTATAAAAATTTCCTATCCTTCTACAATTAAAAAATTTAAATGGTAACATACCTTTATATCTACATGTACCTCATTTGAATCTTCTTGTAAGATAAGTTTCTGCATCCTCTAGATCAACATATTCAACAACTCTAAAAACAACTTCTCTTCTTTCTCTCTCAACTTCTGTGAGCTCAAATACTAAGAGTGACCTAATGAGATGATCAATGGTATATTGAATTAGATAATTTCTCTTCCTTATTGAACATTCCATAGATGTAAACTCCTTTGATAGGGTCAATAATATATTGAGAGTAACATCAGTATCTTCAAGATGTTTGAAAACAACCCTAATTCCATCAACCACATCAGTAACCCTGTAGATCTATGTCTCCACACTCTCATCTTCTATTTTTATTAGGATTTCATACTTATGTTTTAGATTCATTAGTCTTGATTATTTTTTCTTTACATTTGCTTCATATACTAATACCAGTTTGTCTCAGATTTATTTTGAACTCCTCAATCCTTCCACTTTTCAAAAGGTTGTGTCACATAAGCTACTAAAAATAATTCCCTTACTTTTACATTTGCTTCCTTTTATTTTTCTTCTTCAGTAGTCAAAGATCTTCCAAAAGGAGGATAAAAACAGATAGAATTTGATGCAGATCCCTTGGATTCACAATAGGATTTGAAAACAAGTCCAATATACTAAAATACAAACCCTTCCAAAATCTCTAACACCCTATCATCTCTCCTTTAATCTTCTTTGTCTCTATAAGCATGCATAGGTCTCTCTCCAAATGAATGATTTCTCAAAATTCAAAAATATCTCTACAAATGGTGAATTCATTCTTCTTAGACATCACTAGGGTCATATGATACTTTTAGTGTCATGAAAATCCCCAAGTTCAAGTTCTGCACTCCCTCCTAAGCATCTCCAAGTCCTAAGGGCTAGTAGCCCTAACCAGAGAGTTTCTTCAGGAAAATCACAATAAATCACAAATACATAATACAAAGAAAATGCAGGAAAATCACAATAAATCTTATTGTTCAATTATCAAACTTTACAAATTCATCAACCCCACCCTAAATTAAAGTTTGGTTGTATTAAAAAATATTTCCCAATGGTTCATAACTAGAATCGAAAGGTTATGACCGTTGGCCTTCCAACTTCCACAATTTTGGAACATTGTTGAAAAGTTGCATTATGCAACATTTACAACATTTGCAATTTTTGCACTTTTCACAGCATATTGAAAACCCAAACATATGGGTGTGACCCCTTGACCAAATAAACTTTAAAAACACCTAATGAAAACTAGAAAACACCCTAGGAATTTTGTAGACCCCTAGTGCCCATATGTCTAGTGTGGCTTATAAATAACCTACCTAGGACATTGGGTTACAAAATGGGGTAACTTATTACAAATTGAAATTACACATATTTCCTACTCTAAACCATTTGATGTTGGATCTAAAGATCCTCTTTGATCTCCATTTCTTTCTTGGTAGATGCCCCTACATCATTCTCCACTGGAAATGAAATCTCAAGCCCACTTGAGATGAGTTGATGAAGGGTACTACCATGTTCTTGAATCTTCTTCTCATCCATCTATACAGCTTCATTTTCTATCTTTCTTGTCCATTTCACTAAGTATTGCTTGTATTCTCTTTTCCTAGCCTTCTTTGCTAGCTTTGTATCCATAATTATATCCAAGGTAGGTGGTTCATGTTTAGGAAGGCTCTCATTGACAACTTGTTCCATGTCTAATGTATTCAGATCTGTATCCAAAGTCCCTTTATACGGAGTAAAGTAACATACATTGAAGACTGGTGACAACCTCAAACCATCAGGAAATTCAACTTCATATGCATTCTTACCACATTTATTCAAGATAGGATAGGGATCTATCTTCTTTTGCATTAGTTTTGTGTACTTTCCCTTAGGCAATCTCTCTTTCTTCAAATATGCCCACACAAGATCTCCAACCTCAAATTGTAAGTCCCTCCTTTTTTGATCTGCATGTTTCTTATATTTGTCACTGGATTGTTGTGGACTTGTCTTTACCTATTCATTTTTCTAGCCAGTCTTCATATTTTATGATCTCGTGATGGTTTTCCCGATTGGTAAAGCTTAACAACTAATTTATTGATTATGTCACTATTAACATAATTGATGTAATGATTCTAAGTGATGCATTGATGAATTTTGATACAAATTTGATGATAGGAGAATCAATTATTTGGTTGTCATTGATGCCAACTACTTGACTTGATGTTTTAGTATGTTATCTGATATTGTGTAAGTGAATCATGAGTTGCGGTATTTTTTAGTGTTTCTATTCTTATGGAAGGTTATATCATGTGTGTTGACGATAAATTTTCCTTTGCGACATTTTTATGGAGAATTAAGTTGGTTATGTTGGAATGAACTCAAAATGGGTAAATGCTAAATTAGTCAGCGATAAACGGTAAATGATTTGATTGTTACTTTAGATTGGTGAAGTATTGGACAGATTAGTCATAGGATATCATTTTATACATTTTCAATATATTGTATGCATGAGTACAAATCATAATGTTAACTGGTTCATCTAGTTTAATTAACTTGAAGCGGTGTTAACTAAATGAATAGGTAAACAAGAAAGAGTTCTTGAATAGCCTATGAAGATTTGTGGATTGGTGATGAAATTCAATATGAATAAATGATCGATTTTTATTTTTGTTAATATGGAAGCTAGTTACATGATTTATGAGAATTATTTGACAACACATTGATCAAGGTATATGTTTGAGAAAGCTTCTTTGGGAAGTTTCTTTTTTTGGTCAAAAGAGGTTTTTGAAATGACTCAACTACCAAGATAAAATTGATGAGCAAGTCGACGTGGTTAGAGGAAATATTTTTTGAGTGTCTAGATACATTGTATCTTACCTAGAATGATTTGAGTCATGCATATCTCAGATCTAGGTTTTTTTGTAAGTCGTTGGACGTAATTCTATATAATAGAACAGTTGAAGAACAACAAAAAAAGAGAGAGATGATTATGAATTGAAAAAGGATTTGAAGATAGAGAAAGAAAAGGAATGAAGTGCAATCAAGATAAGGAAGAGAATATAGTATGGTGATGTATCTCAGAGCTTAAAAGGATCTGATCACACATAGGTAGTGCATTTTTAATAGATCATTTTCATTTGTTTCTTTCTAATCATTATAACAATAAATTACCCTAATAGGGTAGATCCTAATAGATCTTTATTGTAAATCCTCTAACAAGGTTACACATTAGCTTATGTTTAAATTCCTCTAACAATGCTAATCCTAATAGGGTAAAGATCCTAACAGGTCCTAGGAAAATCCCTTAATAGGGTAACAACTAAGAGTGTTGTGTAAACCTTTAACAGGGTAAGCTCCTCACAGGGCGTATTCTAGAAGAGTACAAATTTTGTGGGCTTCATCTCACACTGTGGTTTATTCCCAGTTGGGTTTCCACGTGATAAATATGGTGTTTTCATTGTGTGATTGATTACTTATGAATGTATGCATTGAAGTTTACTTATGTTAGTTACATGTTGTGGTGCATGAAGCTTAAAGAAGTTAAATTGGTGAATTTTTGTGGATTACTGATTCACCCCTCCCTCTTAGTAATCATACATATATTGAAAATTGGTATCAGAGCTTAGGTTACATGATTGTGAAGGCTTAATAGCTTAGGGATAGATTTGGAGATGTATAAGACTAAAGTACCCAAGTTCTCTAAAGAAAAATTCTCTACATGGGTAAGAAAGATGAATCTGCATTTGTCTAGCATTGGAGAACAAGCATTAGATCATCTTAGAACCAAGTATGCTCAATCATCTAGAACCCTAACTCCTGAGGTAATAAAAAGAAAATTGAAACATAACTCTGTTGTGATAGAAATTACAAGTGCTTTGAGTGATGTTGAGTTTGTGGATATCAAAGAAATGGATAATGCAAACACTATGTGGGATAAGCTGGCAATAGTCCGCGACAGTGGCGCTCATGCTTAGAAAGCTAAAGTAGACAGTCTAAGAGGAAAGTATGATGAAATGAGGATGCAGGAAGGAAAAATATTGGTCAATACAAAAAAAGGCTAAAGTAAGTTGCCTCTACTATCAAAAGTGTTGGTGGTAAACTTGATGATGATGATGTAGTAAGAAAAATCTTGAGAACCCTTCTACCACAATATGCTTTTAGAATATATGCTATACAAGAACTGAGATCTATTAATCCTACAAATGTGACTGTCGATTCTTTAATTGGAAAACTTACTATAGACACCTAAATTTGGTCAGGTGTACTAATAAAATCAAATGTGCATTTAATCAAATCAAATGGAAGTTAATAAAATCAAATGGGACTAAATCAAATAAAAATCAAAGGATCAATTAATAAAGACGTCAATTAATTAAATCTAAGCCTAAAAGGGTTTAATCAAAACTATGTAATTGATTTAATCAATTAGTTATATAGTTTAAATCAAAAATAAAATTCAACCCATTCCCTTACATGGATAATTTAATTAATTAATTGAATTAGTTAAATCCTATTTTCTTTCAACAAAGGAGACAAGAAATTGAAGAGCCAATGAGAATCAAGAATTGAAATCACATGGATCACTCCAAACTTTGCAATCTTGATCACTCATTTGACCCTTTAACATCCTCACCACTCAATTTTGTTGGAAAGTGATCCTTTTGATGATATGAATCAGTTTTTGGTTTTCATTAATGGAAACACATCTGGCATATTGATTGATTGATTTAAAGATAAGTTTTGATGATTCAATTCTAGAATCGGCTAAGTACAAAAGCAGAAATATAGAGGTATTTTGGGTATCAATGATCGAGATAAATGAGTTATGATGAGCGATCTTAGAGGAAGATACTATGGGGCATTTATGACCTACATCTAAGATCAATTTTATTTTGGTGTTGATTACAGAGAGTTGGAGAGATTTGAAGACATGCGACAACATTAGAACAAAGATACAGAGCAGTTGAACTGTAGCGATGATTTAGGGAGTATGATGCGGACTCATGGAAAGGTAAATTGGATTATGGTTGTGGATAGTCTATATTTTGATTATGTAAGATCGCCAACTATGTATTTAATATTTTCTTTATTAAATCTATTTTGTATTGAGAGCCGACTATGTAATATTTGGTTAAGAGAGCCGACTTGGTGTATATATATATATATATATGAAGAATTTTTGTTGAGAAAAGATATAAATGGATGGATATGTGATATATGAGATACGAATGGAAGAGAAGAGGTTTGATCGAGATCATTGCAGAACTATGACTGGAACTATCTAAGCATTGAAGATGCTTTTTTTGTTCATTACTGAGAACACTTTATAACAGAAGTATTATTGTAAGAGTTGTAAGCTTAGTTGGCCCCTAACAAGTTGTTGTATACCTTTAATAGGGTTGTATTCCTCTAATAAGGAATTTTACTATGTAATATTATATTGGAATTAATGGGAAGTATGTACTAAGAGGGGAGGGGTGAATCACTACCTCTAAAACTTTTGTATCTTTTAACCTTTATCCTTTGATTTATCAAATGTTTATCCAACCATATGTTCTATACTATCTTGATGGAAGATATATCAATTCATAAACTTAACCATACATGTGAACATTCATAGAAACATTCATGAAAGTAATTGACACATAACACGAGATATGATATCGCAGAAAACTCATGTTAGGAAGTAAAAATTATGGCGGGGATGACACCCACAAATTCTTTACTATCTGCAGATTGGAAGGGGTCGATTAAGGCTTACAATTTGTTCACTTATGATGATCTACCCGGTTAAGAGTATCTATGGAGTCCTGTTAAAGTCTACTCGGTTAAGAGCTTTAGCAACACTGTTGAGTGTGCACTCAGTTAATAGATTTATAGTTGGACTGTTAAATCCACCTTCCTTGAAAGGATTTTTACACTTTGCTTCACTTGTTAGAATGTAATAAAATTAGAATTTGACATGGTGTATGCAATCTCCTATTGATGATTACAGATCCATTTAAGTTTAGATGAATAAGTATATCACCTAATGTGATTGAATAATACCTCTGATGCTTGGCAGCCTCTATTCTTGGTTCTTGATAACCAAATTCATGTAAAACAACGTTAACTCTAAGATCAAAGGTTTACAACTTTACCTTGATCTCCTAGTCTATATGTTTTAAATCAGTAAGACTGATTAAAGAACTTACATTCATGTTTATTGTCCCTAAAGAAATAGTTTTAAAAACAAATCAAGACTCTATAAATATAAAATGACTGTTTTATCCGACGTGGAAGTCACATCCACTTTTTGCGGGCTACAACTGACTTTCGGTTTCTGTCGGTCGGTTATGCTCTGAAGTTAGTTAGACTAATTTTTGATGTTCCTACTTGACCTATCTCTTGGGTTCCTCTATGACTGTTCTTTTAGTTTTCACTATGACCTACTTGTCAGGTTCCACTTTTGGGTTCCTCTTTATCCTTTCCACATTGCAATTTCGGTTTACACACAAAATTGTGTCGTCAATTTTCTTTGTACTTACCAGTTTTCAGTGATCTCTTATATCTGCATTTTTGGTTTGCTCTTTTTCCTATCTTTCGGTGTATGCTTACCAAAAGTGTTCTTTGCATACTAATGGTAAAATAATGTCATCAATCTCCCCCTTTGACATTAGTATCAAAAACTGATATGTGCAAAATACTAACAAAATGTTAAGTATGTACAACATATATAATCCTTAGTCATTTCATGACTCCCCCTATATATATGCCGGTATATCATTGTTTTCCCCTTTTTTCTATAGTACTGTATAGCTTCCTATCTATACATATCATATATTATCCCCCTTTTTTGATATTAAGGGAAAAGGTGTATACCATATAGCTTATAAAAAATGTGAGAGTGTGAAGACTTCATGTCTTCCATCATCTTCTTCCATTGGTCCTTTAGGTTCTCTAGAGCCATGTGCTTGAGTATAATCCTTGAGTGCATATCATAGATGTTGTCTGCTATAGACATCTCAGGGGTTGCTATTAGTTGTTTTGCTGAATTGATATGTTTTTGAAGCAGTGTTAGATTTGGTAGAAGTTGAGCCTGAAGCTCGGTGACCTCTTCCCTGAATTGTGTTTCTGCTTCCCATAGTTCTTGCCTTAACCTTTTTATTTCAATAATCTTTTCATAATGCAACTTAATTGCATTGTCTCTGGTGGTTAATCTTTTAGCACTATTAGCTAGATCAGAATCTAACTTTGCTATGTTTTCACTATGCTCCTTAGTGAATTTCTCCAATGTGTTTAGTTGTTGAACCAAGGAAATAGCTTTAGAAATAATAGGATCTAATTCACTTATGAATTATGAAAGCTTTACCTTGTTTACTACCACTTCTTGGCTGATTTTCTCAACAAGTTTCTGCTGGTACTTCTACTGCACTCTCTCTTCAATTGCCTTCTCTGCATCAATGTTCTGTGTTGTAATGGCTTCTATGAGAGTGGCTAGTTGATCAAGTATTGGTTTATTCTTATCAACATCAACATTGGGTACAATATCATGAAATATGTCCCTAGTTATTTCTCGTACCATGGAGTCTCAGTGCTGCTTCCTCAGCTTCTCCTCTAATGCCTTCCTTTGGCATATTTCACCGTATTCCTTCAGTACTTCATAGTCAAGTGTAGTTGGGTCACATTTGGGTATCTCTATGATTTCATCTAGAGTGACTTCCAACTTACTCTTTTTGGATTTCTTCTTCTTCTTCTGAGTTTCACTTGAGTGCAGAACCATAGCCATCTTCTCAGCTTTGTCTGTGGTGCTAGATGAATTTACTTGTGTTGTTGCTTCTTTTTGTTGTTGTGCATCGGTGTCAGCTTATCAATTTTTAGTAGACGTCTCTACATCAACCTTTACATTATCTGTAGCACCTATTTTGGTTTCCTCAGTAGTGCCATCTTTAGCTTTTCCTCCTTCATCAGTGTCCTTATGCACTTCATCTATCTTTATCTGTACATCCTTCTCAGTTGTGTCTCCATCTAATTTCTTTGATTCTCCTTCTGTAACCTTGTCAGTTTCAATTACAGTATGAGTGTCTTTGATGTCCTTCTAATCACTAGTGTTGTCTTTCTTTCCTTCATCCCCTACATCCTCAGGAACATTTGAATCTTTATCTAGTGACTTGTCTGTTTCTTGAAGTATGTTGATGACTTGCATCAATATTGGCATGTTGCCTGGTATGTTCACCTATGAAGTATCAAATGTTGTGTCCTGCTCATCGGTCTTATCCTTTGTAACAGTGACATCTTCATCCTTTTGTATTTCTTCTATTGGGTCATCAGTTATGTCGATGACTGTATTATCCACAATGTTGTCCTTAGTGGTGTCTGACCATATTCCATCTGCAACTTCCACATTCTTTTTGCCAGTTGTGTTCATTTCTTCTTTATCTAACTCAACTGATGTGTCATCTTTTGCATCTTTGATTATTATGTGTTCTTGAGTTGCCTGATTGTCATCTTGCAGTTGTTGTTCTTTTTTGGGGCTTGCTTCCTCAATAGGTCTATTGAGTATTTTACTCCAAGTTTTGTGACTTTATTTTTCAAGCTCTATAAGCCTCCCTTTAAGAAATTTGTAGGCTCTCAACTTGGGTAAGAACTCCTTTTTATGGTTCTCCATCATCTCATCAATTTATTCCCTCTTGGATTCATAAGGCATAAGAGAAACAAGTGCTCTTTCCCTTATCTCCTTCTCATTCTTTAATGCAAATGTCCATCTGGCATATAATCTGTCCAAGAGTTCCTTTGGTACATTATTACCTTCAAATTGAATTGGTACATACTTGAATTTGTACATCTTTGCAATGATGGCATCTTCAACTTTGTTTTTCTCTTCTGGATCCATTTTTAGCCATCTTCTGATCTTAGAATCTGTAATAGATCCTAAATTTTCAATAGATTTATATACCTCATCAATGCTTTCTGGAACCTTAATATTTTCTACTTGTACACCTTCATCTTGTTCTGTGTCCTCAATGTCTTCCCTTGTTTGAACAAACCTTCTTCTCTTTAATGACCCTCTTTTTTGTGTGGCCAGTTTCCTCTTGTAGGTTCTAACTTTTCCTTTCTTCAAGGGTGAAGGACTTGAGTCCTTAGCTGCTTGGCTTCTTATTCTTGAAGCAGATGTGGTTCTTGACTTCTTTGCTGGTGTTGACAATTGAGTATCTAACTCTATAGACTTAGAGTCACTTTCCTTCTCAGCCTCACTGATGGGTGACTGTCCTTTGGTTTCTTCCTTTTTCTCAGTTTCCTCTTCAGTAACCAATAGGATTTTATTTAAGTTCTTGACCATTTTATCTTTCTTTTTGTCAATTTTCTTCACAACCAATCCACTTTTGATTCTTGATTTTTCCTCTTCATAAGTTTTGAACTTTGTTTGTTTCTTGTCTAATGGTTTATTTATCAGTGCATTAATTGCATTGCATGCTTGATCAATATTTACCTCATACTCCAAAGGTTGTAACCACACTATCCTTGGTACAACAAGTTTGATGTATGTGTGGTCGTTGTCAACCATAAAACATATATCATTCTTGAATTTCTTTATAAGTTGCTTAGGGATCCTTACCCTTTTCTGCATTCGGTCCTTGAATCCTATCAAGTATTCATCCATGACTATTTCAAAGTTCTCCCCTAGTGATGTTATGTATTCACTGATCTCCATGGTGACCAGTTTTGTGGTGTCCCATTTTACAACTCCTACTGATGGAAATGATTCTTGAAAGTAAAAGAAAATGCACATGATAAGTGATCCAAACTTACATGTATTTGTCTTAGCACTTCTTATAGTCCTCAAGTTTTCTTCTAGCTGGCTCGGTAGAAGTGCCGAAAGATCCAACTAAGTACCTTTCTTTACAATCTTGTATGTTGTATCTTCAACACTGGATGCTATGTTGTTCATCCTGCTTGCTTGGAAGAATTTGTAACCTAAAACACATGCTCTAAATTTAAGTTCATCATCGATTATAGTAGATACCTTCAATCCTCTGCCATCACATTTTTCTCTAGTGTTCTTCTCAATCTCAGCCTTGGGTGGGTGTTTCAATTCATTTACCTTCTCGGTTACATGGTAACCGGTGACTGTATGGATAAAATCTTGGGTTATCATCTTAGGCTCATCTAGCCATAGTTTGTGATTGTGCATTCAAATTAGTACTAATAGAATCCACTCAGTTTTGAATGCCTTCAGGAATAATAGGGCATTAGTGAACCCTTTCACCTATATGTGTTTGTGTTCATCTTTTATGGATCCATCTTCATTACATAGCTTCTTGTAAGCTTGTTCCACCTCTAAATCACTAATTTCTTCAATCTTGCAGTGGATGTAAGCTCGCACGTCTTCGATGAGAAAAAACCTAGTTGGCATTCACGATAATTCTCCAGCATTTTCAGGTTGTGATGAAACCTCAGGGAAAATCTTGTAGTGAGGTTCCTCATAGGTAGAGTTCTTGATGAGTTTAACCTCATCCTTCTTAATGTTCTTTTGTTTGGTGGTTCTTTAGGTTGTGGCCATTGTTTCAGAGAAATTTAGGGCTTTCTAAAAAATGTGTAAATAGAGTTTTTGGTTGTCGTAGAAATTTACTATTTACACCTACAGTACTCACTAATCTGTTGGAGTGCTCTGGGTCGAGTTGAAGTCGCTCTGTGATGTTGTTTGTTGTTTGCACAATTTTTTCTCTCGTCGCTTTGCTCTAGTCGTGGTGAAGAATGAAACCCTTTCGTCGCCCTTTTATAGGTGTTTTCCCTAAAAAGCGAGTCATTAATGCTCAACCACTCCTTGGTGTTTGAAGATGGAGTTCATCAATTTGAACATTTACTTCTCTTCGGTGACAATGTGACATTTTGAGGCGGTCATTTAACTCTTTTCTATTTACCGACGGGTTTCAGTGTTGTGCACAAATAACTTATTCACTTTGCTTGATTACCGATGAGTCTCAGTTTACACTAGGAACTTTGCTTTCTCATGTTAAACGACGCTTCTCGATAAGTGTAGGCAGTTTTAGCTTTGAGCATATACCGATGGATTTTGGTATGTATTGCCTGATAGAACAGTTACCATAGATTTTAACAAGTAATACCATGATGCATCTTTAATTATGCTAATTTTGCATTTTATCAACATATTATGGAGTTGATGTAAAATAATACATAGTGTAATACAGTTCCATACTTACTTTTTCTGCTTAGGTGGGGGTGGTGATGTCACTAGATCCATTGGATGGGGTGTCACCATTTGCATTGCTTGGGTCTAGCTTCATTATTGTTTGAAGATTTTCTCCACATTTTGTCTCTCATTCTCCATATGTCTTCAATGGTGTTTCCATTGGGATATGTGCTAGTCTCTATCATTCGGTCTGTGCAGTCTTTCTTGAGATGACCAAATTTATGATAGTGTAAGCATGCCATTCTGGGGTTAGTCCAACCCCTAGAATTTCTTGTCCACTATCTCATATAGTTTGTAGAAATGTGACCAAATCTTCCACATGCTTTACAATTTTTCCATGTGTTGTAATCCCATACATACTAGTTACCAACTCTTTTCGGTTGATAGGGAGTTCCTTGACCTTTAGGCTTCCATGTTTTCTTTTTCTTTTTCCAGCATTCAAGAGTTGTGTGCCCATTCATTTTGCAAGTAGGATAGTATTTGTCCATGTAGGTTTCCTTCTTTGGCTATTTCATCTCTGACTTACATTCATATTCTTTATGTCCTTTCTTTTTACATTTATAACAAAATCCTATGAAGGAAGATGTGGATTTAGGAATACCTTTCATTTTGCCTTTGCATAGATTTGATGTGTGGCCTTGCTTTCCACAGTGATTGCATGGCAGCTTTATTGGTCTTGGATTTTCATAGACATCATTTGGATCAACTTGATTGGGTGATTCTCCATTTTGCGTAAAGCCTAGACTGGTGTTGTTGTTGACTCTTCATTGTCCTTCAAGAAAATCATCCATTCTTTTATTACTTTCTTCATCTTTCTTGATAATTTCATTATTTTGTTGCAGAATTCTTATTTCATGTTTCAAATTTTCATTCTCTTCTCTTAGCTCACTGATAGCTTCTATTCTTTAAATGAGTTCAACATTCAATCTATTTGCCTCTTGACTCATAAGAATAATCTGATTTGTGATCTCATGGTGATGCTCTGTAAGTCTTTGTATTTTAGACTCTTTCTCTTGTAGCTTTTCTGTAATCTTTCTTCTATCATCAATAGCTAGTGTTCTTTCTTTCTTAGCTTGTCTAGAACTATTCATGACATCAATTATTCTTACCATCTGTGTCTCTTGACCGATTTGCAGAGATTTCACTTGTCCAACCAGATGTTGATTGATTTCGTTTAGGCTTGTGATGATTTCTTCTGATGCGTCTGATGCTTTTCTTATAGTTGATCCTGAAGACTCAAAGAAATTTGGTATCTCTTCCTCATGATAATCTGTTTCATTACAGTGAGTTGCCATAATCTTTCTTTCATCTAACAACTATCTCATATTGATTCTAGCTTCTTTATACTACTCATAGAAGATCTGAATTTCTAGCTTCTTATTCTCAATACTTTTGTCAAGTTTGTACTTCTCCATTGTGTGATCTTTTCTCTTAAGTTTTTAAGATTTTTAGATAAGAGACTTAGCTCTGATACCAATTTTTGGAATTAATGGGAAGTATGTACTAAGACAGGAGGGGTGAATCAGTACCTCTAAAACTTTTGTATCTTTTAACCTTTATCCTTTAAGTTATCAAATGTTTATCCAACCATCTATTCTATATTATCTTGATGTAAGATATATCAATTCATAAACTTAACCATACATGTGAACATTCATAGAAACATTCATGAAAGTAATTGACACATAACACAAGATATGATATCACAGAAAACTCCTGTTAGGAAGTAAAAACTACGATGGGGATGACACCCACAAATTCTTCACTATCTGCAGATTGGAAGGGGCTAGTTAAGGCTTACAATTTGATCACTTATGATGATCTACCCGGTTAAGAGTATCTATGGAGACCTCTAAAAGTCTACTCGGTTAAAATATTTAGCAACACTATTGAGTGTGCACTCGGTTAAGAGATTTATAGTTGGACTGTTAAATCCACCTTCCTTGAAAGGATTTTTACACTTTGCTTCACTTGTTTGAATTTAAGAAAATTTCAATTTGACCTGGTGTATGCAATATCCTATTGCTGATTACATATCCATTTAAGTTTACATGAATAAGTATATCACCTAATGTGATTGAATAATACCTCTGATGCTCGGTGGTCTCTGTTCCTGGTTCTTGATAACCAAATTCACCTTTTTCTGTTATGGTTCTTAAAAATTTCAATCTGATCCATAAATGTGCTTGTATGCTTCATTCATCATCTCATCCATTCTCACATCATCTCATAATGAATGATTGCATCATCTATTTATAGGATAGATTGACCTAATCAAGTTTCATGTAAAACAATGTTAACTCTAAGATGACAGGTTTACAACTTTACCTTGATCTCCTAGTCTATGTGTTTTAAACCAGTTAGACTGATTAATGCACTTACATTCATGTTTCTTTTCCCTAAAGAAATGGTTTAAAAAAAAATCAAGAATCTATAAATAGAACATGACTGTTTTATCTGACCTGGAAGTCAGATCCACTTTTTCCGGGCTACAACTGACTTTCAGTTTCTGTCGGTTGGTTATGATCTGAATTTAGTTAGACTAAATTTTGGTGTTCCTACTTGAACTGTCTCTCAGGTTCCTCCATGAATATTCTTTTGGTTTTCACTATGACCTTCTTGTCGGGTTCCACTTTCGGGTTCCTCTTTATCCTTTTCACTTTGCAATTTTGGTTTACACACAAAATTGTGTTGTTGGTTTTCTTTGTACTTAGCAGTTTTTAGTTATCTCTTATATCTGCATTTTTAGTTTGCTCTTTGTCCTATCTTTTTGTGTATGCTTACTGAAAGTGTTCTTTTCATACTAATGGAAAAACAATGTCATCATATTCAGCTCCTAACAGGGCTAGGTCTCCTAACAGGGACATTATACTTTAGTGCATGCTTATGGGTACCATCCCTGTCGGGGTTTCCCCTTGGCCAGGGTTTCGTCAACAATAAATAATGGTGTTATGAGTACTGTGTTATTTTCTTATGTTCTTTTAATTTCAGTACACTTTGTTGGAAATATAGATGGAGTAACTGAGAGGGGAGGGGTGAATCAGTTACCACAAAAATAAATCCACAAGTCCCTTAGATGTCTACAATATATACTGCAGTTACTCGGTAGATTAACTTATCATT
>MU225475.1:279303-301180 GCA_018584345.1 Thuja plicata | reverse complement strand
CTGTTAAAGGATTTAATCACCCTGCTAGGAGTGGCCTTGTGAGAGGACTTTGGAGCAATTCAACTGAATTGTCACCTTGTTAGAGGATTTATGAAATGGTTGTTAGACCAACTCTGCTAAGAGATTTTGGTATCACTGCTACAATGGTTAGAAAGTAACAATCAAGTGACCTGAATTAAATGCAACTTATCTTGCTGATACAGATCTCTGTTCTGCACCAATAGATCCTTACTGATCAAATATATCTTTGCAGCACCTCAAGGATATCTCTAATCCTTCATCAGAATTCACACATTCCTTCTGTGTATCATATTCTTGCTCGCACACGCTTCTTCATATTTCCACTTTTCACACACTTCTTGAATTCGCAACTTGATCTTTCATATATACCCTTCAGGTTATCAAGTCGGCCCAATTACAAGTTTCAATTAATAAATATTACATTAGTCGGCTGTATAAACATTTCACAAATAAAATCCTTCGCAGGCCGACTCGGCTAGGTAAACGCTGTCCATAAATGATGTTCCAATGTTGACCAACTGATGCTCGGTGAACACTGCAGATTCTACGAAAATCCTTTGGTAACCGAGTGAACTCGGTAAAGTCTAACTTTTCGTCACATATTCTTTGATGACCGATTGGACTCGGTAGAGATTTAATTTCTTTTATCGACCGAGTGAGATCGGTAGTAACTAACTTCTCGGTATAGTATTCTGGAGCACTTGGTAGACTCTGTAAATAGCTTCTCTTACCGTCTGAGCTCGGTAGAATTGGTTAACTGCCTAGCTGAACATTCTGAGCTCGGTAGACTCTGTCTAATGACTGATATGACATTTGTGTAACATCAAGGACAATACACAATTAAACAATTGTTTCCAACAATACTTATGGTTTATGTGGAATTGGTTCAAAGTTTATTTTAAGTGTTGTAATACTGATTCACCCCCTCTCAATATTACCTAATCCTAACAATTGCTATCAGAGATTTTGGACCTTGGAGAGAAACCCTAAAAGATTAAGGGAGATCAAAATAGATTCAAATAATTTGCAAGAGAACTTTGAAGTTGCACTTGAAGACCTTGATAAAGAAAAGCAGAAAATGGTGACTTGAGATTCAAATTAAGGAGATCAGAAGGATTCATCAAGAAAATGAAAGACCAACTTGAACTTTCCAAAAATCAGAGACAAGACCTTATGGTTCAGATAAAGGAAGATTTAGATAATGATAATTCAGATTCGATAAATAAACTTGAACAAGAGAATGACACTTTGAAGCTTGAGAATGAAGCCATTTCTAAAGAGATTCAATAGGAAAACAATGCTAAAAACAAGATTGAAGAAGCTTTTAAAAATGCAAATGTTTTGATGGAAAATATAAAGAATGAGGCTAACCATTACAAGAATAAGTATCTAGAATTAGAGAAATACAATTAGATCATAAAGGGTGAACTTGTTGAGATAAAGAAACACATTGAGAAACTTCACATGAGCAATGACTTGATCGATGAACAAAGAGGCAGATAGAAACCTAAAGGAGATATGACTGGTATTCACTTCAATGAAGCTGAATGTTCCAAGAATTAGGAAGAGAAACAAGATGTGAAGATTGATGTAGAAAAAACTACTCTTGAAGAGCCTAAAGAGAAGATCAGACCTTTCAGAGGTTGATGTTTTAGTTGTAACAAGTTTGAACACATGAAAAGAGAGTGCAGAGGTAATGCCCTTTTAAATAAAATTTCTAGTTATTGTTTTAACTGTAATGCATATGGGCACAAGAAAGAAGAGTGTAGGAAACTCAATCAATCTGGATATATACAAGACAATAGAGGAGAACCTACAGTGAAACCTACATGCTACAGATGTAATAAAAATAGACACATTGCGAAGTATTGTAAGCTGCAAGTAAATCAGGACAAAAGACCTCTTATATGTTACAAAAGCAACAATCTAGGCCATATAGTGAAGTTTTGTAGGTATAATGGAGTAAATAAAAGAAGAGTGCCACCTCCTATGAATGCTAAGAATAATGATAGTGATACAGGTAAAAGTGTTGCATAAATAAAGAGTGTTTTGATTGTTGTTTCAAGAAAGCAGAATATAACAATAGTGGTAAGATATGGAAGATCAAAGAGGAAAGTGAGATATTGGTTCAGGGAGAGACAATAGATGCTACTGGATCTTTGGTTGATGATAAAAAAGCATAATCAACCTGAATGGCCGATCATGGCCTTAGGGGGAGCATTGGATGAAGATATCTAAATATATCCCGCCCCTGATTATGTGGATTGAGATCTAGCAAGCTTAGGTTTGATATTGGCCGACATGATGGAACTTATATTTAAGAGCGCAACATCAGATAATGCATATATTGTGATCGCGAGATTTATGACTCACTGGACATTATTGGGTAATGTGAGTTTTTGACACTTAACATTGTATAAAGCACCTAATGGTTATCTATTTCCTTACCATTTGAAGAGTAGCGACCTAAGGAAATTAGAGAGCAGAGAGATTCAGACTATCCGATGACTACTTGGCATGATCGATCGAAGAGAATACTCAAAATTCAATGTGTAAAAGGTATTTACATCATCTACTTATTTAGAAGCTATGGATGCACTTGTGATATATAATGTTGTGGATAGACCTAGGTACAAATTTAAGAAACATCCTTTTAAGTCATGTGAGGATGATCCTGAAAGAGCATTTTCCTAAACACCATATGACATTTTGCATGTTGAGGACATTAGGGCATATTATCATTGCAAGTATGACATATTGGGTATTGATGATATTTCCACTGAAATGGAGTACATGACTGATAATGACATAATGATAGATGAGTTAAAAAATGTAGCTGAGTTAAAAATTATGAAAATTATGGACTTATACAAATTTAGTGAAGAAGAATGGTTTAAGATATTGTTGAGAAGAGTACATGATCAGTTCATTTAGATAGGTGATCAACCTGTGAAAATTTACAGTCAATTGATACATGAGATAACTAGACTGAACAATACTGGAATCATCCCTATAATAGAGAATCATGTTAAGAAGCAAGTTGAAACCCTAACACACTCGAAATGGGATAGGGGAGCTATGACAGTGAATGACATTTATCTACAAGATGTGAGATTGATTTGGATGATACTTGGTTACAAATTCTACTATAGGAGTAGACCTAATTATGTATCTGCTGGAGTCATTATGAAGATTTACAGAATGGTGAAAGAAAACAATAAGTATAACCTATGTGAAGTGTTGGCACAATATTTTTTTGAGAATGTAAAGTTGATAAAGAAAGACAAGTCCAAAACCTTCATATTTGGTTCATTACTAGTTCACATGTACATTCATATTGAGAATAAGTTTCTAGGCATGCACCCTAGTGGTTGGAGAAAATGAATACCTACTAGTATTCAGATTTCACAGAGTTACAAGAGGCAAAACAACACATGGGTTGATGGAGAACTATTTGGTATGCTTAAGATTCTTCAGAGGCAGATGAAAGAGAGATATAGGATTGCTGATGATTTAGTTGAGAAATATAAGGACACAATATGTTTTATGGTTGAGACGGACTGTGTATGTTTTGAGGCAGTTGTTCGAAGGAAGAAATGGTGTTATCCTATGGGATATGAGGTGAGTTTAGAAGTACTGATTATGCAGATCAAACATGCTCTGGCATCAGAAGTTGATACATGTGAGGAGAGATGGGGTACTTATGAAGAGAAATCAGATAAAGTGAGAGAGGAATAGACCAGAGGCTTGAGGAAAAGGAAAATAGACAATACTATTCATGAATGTGGAGTAAAGGCATGATTGATTGAGGAAGAGTTGAAGGAAGTAAAGAAGAAGTTAGCAGAATGTTCTTCTCAATTGGCAAGTACTTCTACTGAAACCCTTCCACATATTGAAGTTGTGATGGTAGCTACTACACCTACTACTATTATTGATGTAGCCACCCCTTAATCATCACTGAAGACCTCACAAGTAGTTAAGTTGGTTCCTAGAGTCAACACTAGATCCACCAAACATAAATCACCACCTATAGAACAAAGGATTGAGAGAGAAGAGAAGAAAGATGAAAGTGATAGAAAAGTATGACCAACCTGAATTGAAGATGATTGAGAAGAGATAAATTGAGCAAGGAAAGCTAGTTACAATAAACAATTACTATGACAGGTATGAGGAATCTGATAAGCTTAAGATTGAAGATATTGCAGTAAATCACTTACTTGTTTTCAAGAAAAATCTATTAGAGATAAAGGAAAGTGTACCTAAAGATTTGTATGGGAGATTGGAAATAAGAAAACAATTAGCACATATTGAAGATGAGACTATCAGAAATCAATCAATTGATAACATGTTACCTGTGATTTTTATGCAAGAGAGAGATAGAATATTCAATGAACTAAAACTATTATTAAGGACTAAGGCAATGCTAGTAAAGATTATGGAAAGAAAATATGAAGAATTTACTGAAGAGACTCAGAGAGCATTGGATCAGATACTAATGATTACTATTCCTAAGAAGTATTCACCTCCTAAGACTACAATGCCTACATCCTTAGGAATGGGAGAGAGTTCCAAATCAGCTGAGGCAAGTGTTGAGAAAAGTGAAGATGATATGCAACTAGATTTCTATGTTTATGGTGTGCCTGTGACACTTGACACTTCTCATGATGAGAAGGATCCATTTGAAGGAAAAATTGACAGTACAGTGGCTGAGGATGAGGAACAAAAAAATGAGGAACATAAAGAGGAAGACCAGAAAGAGGAGGAACAAAAAGAAATAGAGCAGAAAGATGAAGAAGCTAAAGCTAAAGTCAAAACTGAAATTGACACATCTTCTATCCTATTGTTGGCAAGTAAAGACAAACCTATTGATGTTGATGTTGATCGCATGGATGAGGATGATTTGGTGAGTTTAGCATTCACCACACTCACTAAAGAAAAGGAGAGATCTGAGTAGAAAAGTGACAAGAAAACTAAGGTAATGTGTAGAGAAATTGATACTGTGAATAAATTGCTTCCAGTACCTATTTTTTCCAAAGAAGAGATGATGTAGAGAACTTGAAGTTAGAACTTGATGAGTTTGATGATCACTATGAGACACAAGTGAAGATAGCAGAAGAAAAGGCAAAGAAGAGCTACTTGGAGAAGAAACTGATGGAAGTTTTCCAATCTATTTCATGGGACTTGGGAATTCTAAAATCTATTACAACAAAAGCAAAGAGTCATGTTGCACATGGTAGGATATTATTTAGTTATTTCTTGAACCCTATCAAACATGTTCAGAACATTCAGGACATTATTGCGAAGGAAAGGACAACCTTGCACATCATGATGGAGAGTTGTGAGACCTCCTCACAAATGGTAATAGAAATGGATAGAGAGGTTACAAGAATTTTGGATAAATTGAATGTATTGCACATAGAGAAAGGGAGAGTCATGTCAAGATTTGGTTTGTTGAAGAGTTTGATCACTCCTAAACTATCAATTCTTGAAGTACATTTATCAGATATGGATAAAATAATAGAATTACTAAAAAAATCTATGCCTACAGAGTTCAAAGAAGTAGAGACTTCATCATATGCACTGAATTGACTAATTCATGTTATTCATTTGTTAGTTGAATAATGGAGCACAAAAGTGAAGATCTTGGAAGATTATTTTCAATATATTCTAAAAATGGTGATTAAGCACTAGTTGTATTACTTTTTTATACACCTTTGTAATTTTTGTCAAAGGGGGAGAAGAGGAAAGAAAAAAATTGGGGAGAAGAGAGAAAAATGAGAAGAGAGAAGCAAAATAGAAGAGGAAGAAAGGAGAGACAGTTTTTGTGTTGGAACACTTAGTCATTTTTTTGTTAAGTGTTGCCATCAATGCCAAAGAGAGAAATTTTTGGAAAGTGATCCTTTTGATGATATGAATCACTTTTTGGTTGTCATTTATGGCAACACATCTGGCATATTTATCGATTGATTTAAAGATAAGTTTTGATGATTCAGTTTTGGAATCGGCTAAGTATAAAAGCATAAATACAGAGGTATTTTGGATATCAAAGATCAAGATCGATGAGTTATGACTAGAAATATTAGAGGAAGATACTATAGATTATGTATGACCTACATCTAAGATCAATTTGATTTTTGTGACAATTACAGAGAGTTAGAGTGATGTGAAGACATGCGACAACATTAGAACAAAGATACAAAGCATTTAAACTGTAGCGATGATTTGGGGAGTATGACGTGGAATCTTGGCAAGCTAAGTTGGATTATGGTTGTGGATAATCTATTTTTTGATTATGTAAGAGTGTCAACTATGTATTTAATATTTTCTTTATTAAATTTATTTTGTATTGAGAGTCGACTATGTAATATTTGGTTAAGAGAGATGACTTGGTATATATATATATATATGAAGACTTTTTATTAAGCAAAGATATAGACAGATGGATATGTGATATATGATATACAAATGGAAGAGAAGAGGTTTGACATAGATCATTGCACAACTATGACTTGAACTATCTAAGCATTGAAGATGCTTGTTTTGTTCATTACTGAGAACACTTTGTAACATAAATATTATTGTAAGAGCTTTAAGCTCAGTTGGCCCTTAACAAGGTGTTGTATACCTTTAACAAGGTTGTATTCCTCTAATAAGAAATTGTACTATGTAATATTCAGCTCCTAATAGGGATATGTCTCCTAACAGGGACATTATACTTTAGTGCATGCTTGTGGGTACCATCCCCATCGGGGTTTTCCCTTGGCTAGGGTTTCCTTGACAAAAAATAATGGTGTTATGAGTATTGTGTTATTTTCTTATGTTCTTTTGATATTTGTATGCTTATGGTTTATGTGGAATTGGTTAAAAGTTTATTTTAAGTGTTGTAATACTGATTCACCCCCCTCTCAGTATTACCTAATCCTAACAAATTTGTCTCTTTGTCCCAACCTTTGAGACCAACAATTAAATGGTCTCTACATTTGAAACCATTTGAAAGCCTTCGACTCAACCAAGATTGAATCATGATCAACTTAACTCTACCCCATACCATTGGGAAATCCTATAAATACCAAGCATTTTAAGAGAATTACTAATCCTAGACATTCATGAGCAATTGCATCTACACTATAGAGAAATCCCTTTGAGATCATAAGCAATTTTAGCATAATAGTGAATTGTGAGAGACAAATTGAGTGAATTGCATAACAATTTGAGGAATTTGAGAGCTATATTAGGCACATCAATCACCATTTCTCATTCTAGTACTATCACTAATGGAGATTAAGGCTGAGAGCTTCATTAACATGCTTAGTTAGAGAACCATGGAATGCTTCTTTTTTATTTGTCAATTATTTGCTTAAATTTAGATTATCTTTCCTTAGAATTGATAGTATTCAAACTAATTTCATGAAGGTGTTATTCATATACACACACTTACTACTTTTGAGTTGAGTAATTTTGATAGCACTATGCCTAGAGTAGAGTCTACTTTCAAAGCTTCCCTGACCATTGGTTCATCAAGGAAATGTAAAGAAGTATCTAACAGTTTTGAAGGGAAACATGATTATGATTGTATCCTATATGAGGAAAGAGAGAAAGAAGAGTTGAAGCTCTACTAGAAAGGATATTACCTAGAGGAAAAGGAAAGTATCAAGGTAAACTACCCTTAAAAAACATTTCATGCAATAAAATTGGTCATATAGCATCTAGACGTCCTAACAATGATAGAAATGATAAGTTTAAGAAATTTAGGAACTTTAAAGACAAGAGTAATAAAGAATGCTACCTAGTAGAAGATGGAGTGACTGATGAAGAATCAAATATAAGAGATGATGATGAGGAGATAGTCTTTGTTGCACTCAAAGAAGATCCCTCAACAAGTGAAGATGGAGACAGTGAGGAGACAACATTAATTTCAAGTGTGAATTACAGTGGTGATTGGATTATAGATAGTGGTTGTACACATCACATGACCAGTGAAAAAAGAAAATTTGTTTCATTAGGATAATGTGATGGTGGTGCAGTCAGATTTGGTAATGGTTCACCATGTGTGGTAAGAGGTAAAGGTTCTATAGCACTTAATGAAATTACCAATTATGATGATGTTTATTGGGCTGACAGATTGAAGTACAATTTGTTGAGTGTTTCTCAGTTGAATAACAAAGGTTTCAGGTTGGAATTCAATAATGGTATGTGCAAGATCCTAGGAACTTCTGGAGATTTGATTTCTACTAGTAAACAAACTAGAGGTAATGTATTCTGATTGAATTCTATTAGTAAACACTGCTTGATAACTAAGGTTGAAGATAGCTGGCTATGACACAAAAGATTTTGTCATGTTAATTTTGAAAATCTAATAAATGTCAGTAAGCATAAATGTTTTAGAGCTATGCCTATTCTAGCTAAGCCTGAAAAATGCTATGCGTAAAGAATGTCAGTTGGGAAAGCTAACCAAGTCTAGTTTCACAAGTAAAGTCTATTCATCTTAGAATATTCTTGACCTTGTTCACACTTACCTATTATGGAGATAAGTACTTTATCTTTTTTGTTGCTTATTATTCAAGGATGATGTCTATTATGTTTCTAAAAGATAAATCTGATGCATTCTATATGTTCAAGGTGTATAGGGAAAGAGTTGAAAAAGAAACAGGTAAATCACTAAAGTGTATTAGATATGATAGAGGAGGTGATTTTACTTCACATGAGTTTACAAATTTTTGTGAAGAACGTGGAATCAAGAGACAAATGTTTGCACCAAGAACACCTCAACATAATGGAATTGCTGAAAGAAGAAATAGATCATTAATTGATTATGCAAGGACATTGTTGATACAAAAGGAAGTTGCTCAAACTTTTTGGAGAGAAGTTGTGAGAACTATTGTTTATACTTTTCAAACCGGGTACAACTTAAGAAAGATCTAAGAAAAACACCTTATGAGCTATGGTATGGTCATAATCCTAATGTCAATTACTTTAAAATTTTTGGAAGAAAATATTATATAAAGAAGGATGATCAAAATGGAAAATTTGATTCTAAAAATGATGAAGGAATATTTCTTGGCTATTCTACTAGAAGAAAAGTATATGAGTTATACATCTTAGCTATCCTCATTGATGCCATCACAACTCAAAATGTTGATGCTGAGAAAGCAATTGAGGAGAGAGCAGAAATGAAGTATCAACAAAAACTTCTAGAGAACATTAGCCAACAAGTGACCGAAAATAAGGTAAAGTTGTGAGAATTCATATCTGAATTAGATCCCATTATATTTAAAGCTATAACCTTAATCCAAAATATAAGCATAATTGAAAAGTTCACTCAAGAAAATAGTGAAAATATAGCTAAGTTGGATACAAATCTAGCCAACAATGCTAGTAGCCTAACAACTGATGGAGAAAATGCAGTCAAACCGCATTATGAAAATATCATAGAGGTAACATGGTTAAGGCAAGAGCTGTGGGAAGCATAGACATGATTCAGAGAAGAAGTAACCGAGCTACAAGCTCAACTTCTACCAAATCTCACACTGCTACAACAACATATCAATTTTGCAAGGCAACTAATAGCAACTCCCGAGATGTCTGTGGAAGACATCTATGATATGCATGCCAAGATAACACTCAAGAAAATGACTCTAGAAAACCTAAAGGGGCAATGGGAGAAAATTATGGAAGACATGAAGTCTTCTCATCCACACATTTTTGATAAGCTCTAAGGTAATTGACCTTTTCCCTTAATATCAAAATAAAGGGGGAAATCATACTTGTACAAAATATCATTGAAAATATTATGTACATTTAGTCAAAATGGGAAAAAGGTAGATATGTATATGTACATTCATAAAGGGACAGTGATATGAAGAAGGAAAATATATCATATGTGCAGATATACCGACATATATATAGGGGGAGTCATTAAATGACTAAGGATTATATATGATGTATATACTTAACATTTTGTTAGTATTTTGCAAATATCAGTTTTTGATACTAATGTCAAAGGGGTAGATTGATGACATTAATTTTTCTTTAGTATTTGAACAACACTTTCGGAAAGCTTACACCGAAAGATAGTAAAGGGAAAACCAAAGATTGGATTGGCAGATCACCGAAAATGACTAAGTACAGAGAAAACCAATGACACAAGGAAGTGTGTAAACCAAAAAATCACAATACACAGAGTTAAGGAGGAACCCAAAATGCAAGTTACAGTGTAGACCGATGAAACAGATTTAGTGCAACCAACAGTAAAAATTGAAGGACAGTCAATCATGACCGAAAGACAGAACCGAAAGTCAGCTGCAGCCCACAAAAAGTGGATCTGACTTCCACGTCAAATAAAGAAAGGGTATTATATTTATAAGATATTCAATTATTTTTAAATCCATTTCTTTAGGAACAAGAAACATTAATGTAAGTGTTTTAATCAGTCTAACTGATTTAAAGCACATAGACTAAGAGATCTAGGTGCAAGTTGTAAACCTGATCTTAGAGTTAACATTATTTTTATCATCAACTCGATGAAATCAATCCATCTATAAATAGATGATGTAATCATTCTTTAGAATGTGTGTGGAAGAAAGAGGAGAACAAAATGAGCACATCTATGGATTGAATTGAGAGTTTCAAGAACCAGAGCAGAAAAGGAAGAATTTGGTTAGCTGAACCAAGAATAGAGGAAACCGATAATTAGAGGTATTATTCAATCACAGTTAAGGTGATATTATTTTGTATGTGAACTACATAGGATTTGTATCAACAATAGGAGATTGCATTTACTAGGCCAATTTGTAATTTTCTATCATTCTAACAAGTGGAGAAAAGTGTAAGAAATCCTTTCAAGAAAGGTGGATTTAATAGTCCTATATCAAATCTCTTAACTGAGTGCACACTTAATAGTATTGCTAAAAGCTCTTAATAGAGTAGAATTTAACAGGTCTCCACCGATACTCCTAACATGGTAGATTATCAGAAGTGATCAAAATTGTAAGCCTTAACTGACCCCTTCCATTCTACAGATAGTGAAGTTTTGTGGGTGCCATCCCCACCGCAGTTTTTACTTCCTAACAAGAGTTTTTTGTGATATCATATCTTGTGTTATGTGTCAATTATGTTCATGAATGTTTCTATGAATGATTCACATGTTTATTAATGTTATGAATTGATATTAACTCTCACAAAGATAGTGTAGATCAGATTGAATGGATATGCAATTGATTACAAATGTTAATTGATTAAAGAACATGAAAACATTTTAGAGGTACTGTTTCACCCCTCCCCTCTCAGTACTACTTCCATTAAAACCAACTATTCTACTAGAAGAAAAGAATATGAGTTTTGGATCAAGAATAATAACAAGATGGTTGAGAGTGAAAATGTTAGAATTGATGAATTCTCTAAAAAGAATTAAGAAGATAGCAAGAAGGAACATGAATATTATGATAGATTTGTCTATGTTCAACTAGCGGAGGCAGAAATACTAGTGCCATAGGCGACTGAAGTGATGAATGAAGCACAACCAGTGAATAATGATGAAGGTAACCAAAGGACGGAACTAGTACTACCAAGCTATGTGAAACAAAATCATACACAAGATCATATTATTGGTGAAAAAACTGCTGGAATAATGATGAGGAGCAAGGTGAGATAAGACACTTGTCTGATATCAGAATTAGAACACAAAATTGTTAAAGATGCTTTGGATAATGATGAATGGATTTTGGCTATGAAAGAAGAATTAGAACAAATAGAAAATAATAAAACTTTGAATTTAGTACCCAAGCTTACTAACAAGAATGTTATAGGTACTAAATGGATTTTCAGGAACAAGCTGAATGAGAAAGGTGAAGTGATTAGAAATAAGGAAAGACTAGTTTGCAAAGGTTATGCTCAAGAAGAAAGACTAGATTATGGATAAAATTTTGCACTTGTTGCAAGAATTAAAGGTGTAAGGATATTGTTAGCATATGCTGCTTACAATGGATTTAAGGTATATCAAATGGATGTAAAATCTGCTTTTCTAAATGGTGTATTGGAAGAAGAAGTATACATTGAACAACTAGAAGGATTTGCAACAAAGAAAGGTAGAGATATGGTATGTAAATTACATAAAGCATTGTATGAATTGAAGCAAGATCCAAGAGCATGGTATGAGAGATTGCATGTATATCTTATCAAGATTGGTTTTACAAGAACTAGTGACAATGGCAATGTGTATCTAAAATCTGAAAGTGAAGATATAAAATTGATTGCTGAATTTTTTTTTGATGACATAATATTTGGTGGAAATGAAGCATTGAGAAGGTCATTTATAGAATAAATGAGAAAGGAATTTGAAATGTCTATGATAGGAGAAATCAAATTCTTTATTGGACTTTAACTACAATAGAAGAAGAAAGGAATATCCATAAGTCAATCAAAATATGTGAAGGAGATTCTGAAAACTTTTGGCATGGAGGATTCAAAACCAGTGGGAACACCTATGATCACATGTTGTAAGTTATCTATGGAAGATGAATCAAAAGAGGTAAATCAAAATATGTATAGGTCCATGATTTCTAAAATACAATATGTTGTACACAGAAGACCATATATTTCACATGATATTGGCATTATTGCAAGGTTTTCATCTAATCCAAAGGACTCAAATTTGGTTGCAGTGAAGAGGATATTCAGATATCTCAAAGGAACTAAAGATAATGGTTTATGGTATGGTAAGGATGGAAATTTTTCTTTGAATGTATTTACTGATGTTGATTGGAAAGAAAATGTTGATGATAGAAAAAGCACAAGTGGTGGAGCATTCTTTCTTGGTGAAAGATTAGTCTCCTAGACTAGTAAGAAAGAAAATTGTATTTCTAAATCTACTGCAGAAGCATATAATGTTGTTGCTGCTCTTAACTGTCAGCAAGCAATATGGATAAAACAAATTCTTGAAGGAATTCATGGAAAAGTAACATAACCTATTTTTATCTATTGTGATAATACTAGTGCAATAAATATTTCTAAGAATCCAATGATGCACTCGAAGACAAAACATATTGCAGTAAAATATCATTTTCTAATAGAGAAAGTACAAGAGAAGGAGGTAAGGCTTGATTATGTGTCTACCAACAAACAAGTTGATGATATATTCACCAAGCCACTACCAAATGATACATTTGAAAATATTAGAAGTAGATTAGGGGTTATTCCCTTATCTGAAGTTAATTATAGGATGATGTTGATTGCATCAGTTCATATGTATTTATCATAATATCTTATCTATGAGTTGGTGTAGTGTTGGACAACTCCTAGGGGGAGAATTCTTACATTTGTTGTTGAAATAATGAAATGAACATGCAAGATTTGGTAAAGCATACTCAGAGGTGATTGAATGATTTGACACCTTCGATATTGTTGTCAAGGGGGAGAATATGTATGGGGACAATATGTAGCATTTTACACAGGGGGACATATGTATTTTCTTAAAAGGAGTATATGAAGGCAAAGCTAAAAGTGGAAACATTTTGTAGAAATTAGAAGAAGCTATGAGGAGAAAAGTGATGTTGATAAGAGTGTTTCCATCAACGCCAAAGGGGGAGGTTGTTAGCATAACTGATGTAGTGATTCTAAGTGATGCATTGATGAAGTTTGATACATATTTGATGACAGGAGAATCAATTATTTGGTTTTCGTTGATGTCAACTACTTGAATTTATGTTTTAGCATGTTATCTGATATTGTGTAAGTGAATCATGAGTTGCAGTATTTTTCTAGTGTTTATATTCTTATGGAAGGTTATATCATGTGTGTTGATGATAAATTTTCCATCGTGACAATTTTTATGGAGAATTAAGTTGGTTATGTTGGAATGAACTCAAAATGGGTAAATGATAAATCAGTTAGTGATAGACAAAAAATAATTTAATTGTTACTTCAGATCGGTGAAGTATTGGATGAAGTGGTCACAGGATATCATTTTATACTGTTAGAATTTAATCTTTCCTTGGTTGAAACTATGTAATTAAAGGATAAAATAAGGTATCTTATTTGTATTTATCCTCTAGTCCAAGTAGGAGGACATGTCACTTTTTTGTAATTCCTTTAATAAGGAAATTAGATATTCCTCCTTATGAGGAATCTCACATTTGACACACACACAATGTGAATGTGGTATGCATAGAAGATGGGAGTTACATGCAAACTCCTCCACTTGTCTCTATTTAAGAGATGCCACTCACACACTTGTCTAATAATCTTCTCTCTTTTCTCACTTCTCCTCACATTCTCATCTTGCTCTCAATATTGTATTGAGCTTATTGCTCTCATTATTTAGGCCTTGTGCCATATTCATATTCTTCACACGGGGTTTTTCTTGGTTTTCCCCTTTTAAATTGACTATTTGTATTTATCCTCTAGTCCAAGTAGGAGGACATGTCACTTTTTTGTAATTCCTTTAATAAAGAAATTAGATATTCCTCCTTATGAGGAATCTCACATTTGACACACACACAATGTGAATGTGGCATGCATAGAAGATGGGAGTTACATGCAAACTCCTCCACTTGTCTCTATTTAAGAGATGCCGCTCACACACTTGTCTAATAATCTTCTCTCTTTTCTCACTTCTCCTCACATTCTCATCTTGCTCTCAATATTGTATTGAGCTTATTGCTCTCATTATTTAGGCCTTGTGCCATATTCATATTCTTCACAAGGGGTTTTTCTTGTTTTTCCCCTTTTAAATCCTTGTGTTCTTGTCTTGGTTCTTGGAGCATTTTGATGATCTTTTGGCTTGATACTTTGTAGCAATTCCTCTGTATTTCTTTTGGTGAACTTGGTAAATTCCTTTCATGCACTCACACTTGGATTCTTTTCTTTGCTCAGCTATTTTTTATTATTCCTAACATGGTATTAGAGCAGGTTTAATCCTTGTTTTTTGAGTGTTGCATGTAGAGAAATTTGAAGGATATTTTGGTTGTGAAGGAGAAAGCATTTTTGTTATCTAACCATTTTTTTTTCGCAGGTTTTACTTCATTATTTTTTGCTATCTAATATTTTTATAAGATCTAACTTTTTCTGGATGGCTTTCCACCAGATCTAAGTTTTTTCATCTCTTTTTCAAGTTTTTAAAGATCTAACATACCCTCTGTCGGGCAACTGCAAGGGATTTATAGTTTGCATATTCTATATTTCATCTTTTCATCACTAAATCCATATTTAATCTGTATATCTAACATTTTTTTATTGCAGGTCTAACATTATATCTCACTCAAATTTATTTCTTAATCTCCATTTTTAATATATCTCTGTTCATCTAATTTCTAACTTCCTTCTTCTGCAGGTTTATACTAAATTTATAGACTCTTATTGTGTCCTATCCATCTTTATTTTATCTCTGTATTATCTCAGGAAATGTTTGTTTTTATCTCTGATACACTCTGCTAACATTTTGCAGCATTAATTTTATATCTTATCTCTATTTTATTAGCTTAGTTTTCAATTTATAACTTTCATATTCATTTTATCGCTGCTCCTTATCTCTTTTACCTTGCACAGACTTGGGCAATATATACTTCTATGCAACCTTCTCTCACCCTTTGTGCAACCCATTCTTATCTAGGATCTAGTATATATTTCAGCATTCACATTTTGCAGAGTTTCTTCATTTTAAACTTTCATCTTTCACTCTTTTTATCATTCCTTTTGCAGCTCTCACCTCAACTCTCCTCCACGCAGCTATCTTCCATCACTTGTTTCATCACAATCTTTGTTAGCAGCTTTATTAGCATCTTAACTCTCCTTAGGAAGACATTTGCCTCAACCTCCTTGCTTTCTTGCCTGCTCTTTTTCCTGCTCATTATTGTGCAACTTTTACTGGTATTTCAGAGCAAGTTATTTCCTACGCAACTTTTATTGGTATTTGTTAGCTATTACTGGTATTTGTTAGCTTTTTATTGAACAACTTTTACTGGTATTTGTTAGCTATTTCTTGCTTATTATTGTGCAACTTTCACTGGAAATATTAATATATATGTAATAAGATTTCTTTACTGGTTCTTAGTGTAACATTTCCATATCATTGTGCAGGAGCATTTCTTTGTTTTCAGCTTTCCATTCATTATAGCTTCATGTGCAGTTTTGACTGGTCTTTTCATTTCATTGTAGCTTCTTAATTCTGCAGTATTATTAATCTTTGTCTGCATATTCTACATATTCTCTGATCTCCTTTTATCTCTATGGTTTTTCTAATTCAAGATCTAGTTTGAACGATTCTATATTATCTTTGACTCTTTTCATCTCTAATTATTTTATTTTATTAATTTTGTTCATCAACATTGACATTTAGTTTAAATTAATTCATTTCTTATAATTTTATTAAGCATTTGATTTAAATAAACATTTGTATACATCAATGTGATTAGTCAAATCATTGTTATTCATATCTTATTAATCATTTTTTTTAATCTCTAATCCAAGCTTCATCTAAATTAATCTCTTCTATCTTAGTATTTTCAAATTTTGTTTAAATAAAAAAAATTAATTGCTCATACATTTTGCCTGCTCAATTTTATCTCAAATCATTTCATTCCTAAGTTATTAGTTCCTCCCAAGGCAAGAATACTTATGCATTCATGCATATTCTTTTTTTTTCTATTAGTTTAACCAATCATGAAACTGAATTTAAAAATTTGAAGAAAGAGTCTATAGTTGACATTTTTTTATATATTTTTAGAATTTGAAAAACTCTTTATTTCTTTTTTCCTACTGGCTTAGAATCTAAACAGTCAATGCAAAAAAAGATTTTTAATTAGAAAAATAATAATTTTCTTACAACCATTGCTTTCGAAATGACATAAAGTTTTTTTTTTTTTTTTTTTCAGCATTAATGAACTGTCATCTTCTCTTCAGTGCATATTTTGACATGTTCGTTAGAGGTATGTTTCCCATTGATGCAGATTTTGACATTGCATACAAAAATCTATATAGATTGAAAATAGATGATAAATAATACAAAAAAAAAAATCCAGTATGATCTTATTCAATCCATATTTCCCCAACATGTCATTTTAGATAAGAGGGATAATTAATAGACAATGTAGAGTTCTAGACTGTAACAATAAGTAGTTGATTGAGTAGTTAGGGGAGTTAAGGCACTGGCCTAGCATCACCATTATATAGAGTGCCAATGTACGACCACGCCATTAAGGCAGCATGGAGACTTGTCACCTACACCTCTCTCGGGAGATCAGATCTTAGTGAGGGCACTTAAATCTCGTCAATATTTTACAACATGCTTTGGCTCCCAATTACTGCCACCAAATAGTGCGCCTTGAGGAGGCTACAAAATTGATGAAGGAAGGGAGGAAATAATGACAATGTGCATAAGGGAATTTTTGCTGCTACCGAGTCCTCTTCCTTAACTACATATGCCATTTCAAGGGGACTCGGTGGTTATATCGATTCAAAAAAGAAATGATTCACTTCAAAGTGACTTTGATCATTATGTGAGGGAGAGAAATCATGAGCAAGGAGAGCAGGACTGCAATTCCAAGGTCATAGATAACTTTATATTTATTCCTTATGTTTATTTCACATCTTGGATTATGTTTATTTTACATCTTGGATTACTGGGTGCATATAAAGTAAACATATTTACCTCCCTGCTTTGCATTTAGATGAAAATAATTATCTCTATGTGATGATCGATTCCAAATCATGTTATATCATTTGGATTTTACTTGTCACATAGAAGTGGCAGTTTACTGGACGTCTTCAGCGGTGATGTTTGAACCACAATACACAGATTGCAGACTCGATTATGCAAAAGTGAGACTCCTGGCTACTATCACAAATGACCTCTATGAATCCTATGTAACTCTCAACCAACTCAAGATTTTTAATGAAGCTTTTGAAAGGTCAACACATTCAATCTTCATCTCATCTTTAAGAAATGCACCATATTTAACAGTCCTCTTTTCGGCTGCAGATGGGATCCATTAATGATCGAGCAACTACCAGAGGACATGAAAATAGTTTTCATGGGACTCTATAACACTTTGACCAATATTTATGAATGAGTGGGGAAGGTTCAAGGCTATGATGTGCTTCCTTACCTGCACCAACAGGTAAATACTTCACAATATTTAATTGGATTTCGTCTCTTCTAGAAGAAATATTTTAACACAACATTGTCTTCATTTCGAGTGAACCCTATTTTCATTGGCTCTTGATTCTTTTTAAATTAAATGTTTGAAATTGATTAAGATTTGATTAGAGAAAGAGGGGAATTGTAGTCTAACAAGATTTGTTTGTTCGCTGTGGGGTTCAGTGGTTAAATCTAATGTTCAGTTTCACAAAAGAAAGAGAGTGGATGGAAATAAGTTATTTGCAGGCTCTACTTCAGTGATAAGTACCACACAAGCCTTTAAATCCATAAAGAGTATTTATTTAATAGATGTAATTTTAGAGTCTCATTTTGTAGAGAGAAAGGTTCCATTTAAACTAAATTTGCAAATAGTAACGTCTTCTTTATTTTGTGAAATGAACTAAATTGGGTACTGTAATATTTCGTACAAGCACATATACTTCTTAAAACTAGTATTAGATTAAACCTCTCATGTCTTATATACATAGCAATATTTCTACCTTCTTATGTATTGAATCTTTCTAAAGGATTTATTATTTGGTAGAATGAAACAATTAAGGAGTTGATTAGGGCTTCAAATTAGTAGTTATTAAAATCTTATGGCTTTTGATAAACTAAATTGTAGCAATTCTTATCATTTGCACCACCTATAGATCCAGAATGCTTTTCATCGTCATATTGTTGTCTATTGCAAGGCTAAGAATGAAAACAATAAATATTGAGAAAGCAAAAAAAAACATTCAAAGAACTAAGGAAAAAATAATGTTCTACATGTAATTCTTAGTTCACTAAATGAAGAATACTTATGAATTAAGAACAAAAACTATTTTTAAATCTTTAATTTCTCTTAAGAATTTTGGAAAATCCTTTAGCATTGCAACCGTAAAACAAATGCAGCTAAAGTATATATCTTATTCTACTAATGAAACTTCGTTGGTTAATGTTGCACTATAATATTTGTTACTTTATAATAAGATTTTTTGGTAGTCCTAATTCAATTTCTATTATTTCTTTCCCCTAAGCTTTCATCAACTCACATTTGGCAGGAACTTTGACGCTTTGCATCCTTGTTTATATTAATACTAACCAAATTCTATTGCTGGTTCTTTAATTATTTGTAATTAAAATTTGTTTCACCATTTAAATTTAAATTTAATTTTTCTTCTTCATATATCTATTTATCCATTCAATTGAGATTTAACATTAAGTTAAATTTAAATTTCTTGATCTTGATCATTATATATTCACTGTTATTCACTTTGTTTAAGTTAACTTGATCAATATTCATGTCTACTCTAATTCCGAAAATTAAACTAAATAGTTCTAATTATCATCAATGAAAAAATAATGTTTCCTTTCTATTCCGATTTAAACATTTACTTGAAGTTGCTACAAATTCTTCCATTGAACCAACTACCTCTGCTTCACAAGCAAAAAAAGATGCATAGAAAACAAAGAACGAAGAAGCTCTTGGTTTGAATGGTCTCTCAATTGTTCTTGACCTTTATGTCTTAATTGACATTGTACCAAAGGTCATCAAGCGTGGGATATTCTGCAATAGATGTATGATAGCTCATCTGAATCTCGTAAGATTCAACTCCAAGACAACTTGGAGGAATTGAGGTATAATGATTTTAAAAATATGGATGAATTCTTACTCAGTTTTGATGCAATTAAAACTCAACTAAGTGGTGTTAATGTTAGTTTAAGTGATATTAGATTAATTACTATTATTCTTAAGAAATGTCTTCCTAAGGAATTTCAGCAATTCATTACTAATATCCATTCTCAGCTTGCTATTCCTACTTTAGCTCCTCATTTAACTTATGCTATCCTTCAAAATTTGTTACGTCAAGAGGAGGCTAAATTATTGCAATTTGGAAATATTAAATCTTTTGAACATACTTTTATTTCTAAAACTCAAAATCAAAGTAATAAATCTCATACTTCTAATAGTTATCATAATAATAATAATTATTCCAATAACAACAATAACTATCGTAACAATAATCATCATAATAATGATTAAAAAAAAAAAACTATAATCAAAATAGCAGGTCTAATTCTAGGCCATCATACAATAATAATAACAATAACTATAATAATCAAAAAAATAAAAAACCACATTGTACTTATTGTGGTAAACATGGTCACCTAACTAATGTTTGTTTTCAAAAGCAAAATGATAAGAAGCCCATCAATAACAATAATCAAAATAACTTCAAATCTCAAGGTAATCAATCTGGTCGTGCTTTTACTGCTTGTTATAAAGCTTCTCATGCATTAGAATGGATTATTGATATTGGCATTTCTCATCATGTTACATCTCATAGAGAAGTATTTGATTCTTTGCAACCTGATACTACTAATATTCCTATTTAATTAGCTAATGATCATAGTTGCAAAGTTGATGGATTTGGTGATGTTAATGTTCCAAATGGAAAGTTACACAATGTTCTTGAATTGAAATCTAATCTTCTTTCAGTTGCTCAATTATGTCAAGATTACAAACTTAATATTGATTTTAATGTATGGCATGAAAGGATTGGCCATTTTAATTCCAATTATATTACTTTGATGTAAAAATCTAACATGGTTGAAGGTTTACCTCATATTGTTCCATCTAAAATTACATGCACAGGGTGCATGAGTGGCAAAATGAAAAGGGAGACCTTTCCTCATGGTACTTCATGGAGGGAATCTCATAAGTTACATCTTATTCATAGTGATCTTTTGGGTCCAATGGATAACATATCCATACAAGGTTCAAAGTATGCTCTAACCTGTGTGGATGATTTTACTAGAAGAATTTGGATTTATCTTTTGCATACTAAAGATCAAGTACTTGAAACATTTTTTGAAATTCATATGTTCGTGGAAAGGAAGTCTAGTTCTAAACTTAAAATACTTAGAACAGATAATGGTACTGAATATGTTAATAATGCTTTTCATTCTTACTTGAGATATTTTGGTATAAAACATCAGCTCACCATTCCTTATACACCACAACAAAATGGTGTGGCAGAAAGGAAGCATAGAACTATTATGGAAATGGCTAGATGTATGTTACATGCTAAAGATATGCATTACAAGTTTTGGGCTGAAGCAATGGCTTGTGCCATTGATATTCTTAATAGAACTCCTACTAAAGCTTTGCAAAATATAACTCCTGAGGAATCATGGTCCGGTAGGAAACCAAATTTACAACACTTGAATTTTTTTGGATCTATTGCTTATGTTCACACACCCAAACAAAAAAGGCATAAATTAGATTCTAAATCTTCTTCATTTACTTTTTTTGGGTATGATGAATCTACTAAAGGTTATAGAGTTTATGATCCTATTACTAACAAGGTTCATATTGCAAGAGATGTTGTTATTGCATAAAATGAAGTTCATGATTGTTCCAAGGTCAAAGATGATGAATTTAAAGGGGGTATTATTGATCTCTTGGAGGATAAACCTCCTATTCTAAACCCTACTCCTAATGCACCTATTTCTATTCCTTCTAGTATTAAAAAAGATGATTATGATGATGGTAAGAATATTTCTACTCCTCTTAGTGATAAGTTTGCTCATGATGGTGATAATGTTGTTCGTGATGATAATGATGAATTTACTCCTCATAGTGATGATGAAAATGATGAATTTACTCCTCATAGTGATATTTCCATTACTTCTAAGAGAAATCCTAAATGGTTTAAAAATTTACTTAATGAAGGTGAT
>MU225475.1:264664-279253 GCA_018584345.1 Thuja plicata | reverse complement strand
CCTAAATGGTTTAAAAATTTACTTAATGAAGGTGATGATTACATTACTAGAATGGGTGGACTTAAACCTAGGAGACTTAATTATTGTAACTATGCTTTAATGTCTTCTCTTATGCATTCTAAAGATCTTCAAACCTTTTCTCAAGCTAAAAATCAACCTCATTGGCAAAGTGCTATGCAAGATGAATATGCTAGTTTAATTTCTAATAATACTTGGGATTTAGTTACTTAACCTCATGGCAAAAATATTGTTTCATGTAAATGGTTATATAAAACTAAGTTGAATGCAAATAATGAAATTAGTAATTTTAAAGCTAGACTAGTAGCAAGAGGTTTCTCTCAAGTTGAAGGAATAGATTATAATGAGACCTTTTCTTCTGTTGCAAAAATTTCTACTATTAAAGTTGTTCTTGCTTAAGATGCAAAAATGAATTGGCCTATTCACCAAATGGATCTTAAAAGTGCTTTTATAAATGGTGATTTGCATGAAGAAATTTATGTCTCAACCTCCTAGTTTTATTAAAGAAGGTAATGAACATCTTGTATGTAAACTAAAGAAATCTATCTATGGTTTAAAACAATCTCCTAGAGAATGATATTCCAAAATCAATGCTTTCTTTCTTTCTCAAGGTTTTTCTAGAAGTAAAAATGATCCTAACTTGTATATCAAGCATAGTGAAAATGAAATTATTATTATTATTCTTTATGTTGATGATTTTATTCTTACTTCAAGTTCAAACCATTTAATTTATGATATTAAGTCTCAACTTAACCAAAAGTTTCAAATGACTGATTTAGGACTTCTACATTATTTCTTAGGAATGCAAATTTAGAAAACCCCTAAGGGTATTTTTATTTCTCAAAGTAAATATGATAAAGATATTCTTGATAGATTTCATATGAATGATGCTAATCATGTTTCAATTCCATGTGAATTAGGAACTAAGTTAATGATAGACATGGAAACTCCATTTATAGATGCTACTCCTCATAGACAACTTGTTGGAAGTCTAAATTATCTAACTCTCACTAGACCTGATATATCTTTTACTGTTGGTTTAGTTTCAAGATTTATGTCCAAGCCTCAACAAAATCACTTCAAAATTGCTAAATAATATTAAGATATATTACTGGTACTCTTGATGTAGGTTTATTTTATGAAGCAAATTCCGATTTTACATTAAAAGGCTTTACGGATTCAGATTTAGATGGAGACCCCAATGATGGGAAATCTACTTTTGGTTATTGTTTTTTTCTTGGTTCAGGTGCTCTATCATGAAAAATTAAAAAAGATCAATCTCTTTCACTATGTTCTACTAAAGCTGAATACAAAAGTTGTACTAATTTCTCTAAAGAAGCTTTATGGCTTAAAATAATTCTTGAAGATTTGGGTCTACCTTAACATGAATCTACACCTTTATATTGTGACAATCAAAGTGTAATAGCCTTGGAAAAGAATCATCTCTACCATGCAAAGTCAAAGCACATTTCTCTCCACCACCACTTCATTATAGAGAAAATTGAAGGAAAGAAAGTATCCCTCATCTATTGCAAGGGTGAAGATCAAGTTGTAGATATTTTGACAAAGCCTCTTTCTAGAGAGACATTTGAATTTCATTGTAACAATTTGGGTTTGACACCCCTTGATGTAAATCCCCCAAGTAAAGATTAAAGGGGGCAGTTAGAATTTGATATTTTCTTAGTTGAAACTATGTACATAAAGGATAAACTAAGGTATCCTATTTATATTTGTTCTCTAGTCCAAGTAGGAGGACATGTCACTTTTTTGTAATTCCTTTAATAAGGAAATTAGATATTCCTCCTTATGAGGAATCTCACATTTGGCACACACACAATGTGAATGTGGCATGCATAGAAGATAGGAGTTACATGCAAACTCCTCCACTCATCTCTATTTAAGAGATGCCTCTCACACACTTGTCTAATAATCTTCTCTTTTCACTCCTCACATTCTCATCTTTCTCTCAATATTGTATTGAGCTTATTTCTCTCATTCTTTAGGCCTTGTGCCATATTCATATTCTTCATAAGGGGTTTTTCTTGTTTTTCCCCTTTCAAATCCTTGTGTTCTTGTCTTGGTTCTTGGAGTATTTTGATGATCTTTTGGCTTGATACTTTGTAGCAATTCTTCTCAATCTCTCTTTGTGAACTTGGTAAATTCCTTTCATGCACTCACACTTGGATTCTTTCCTTTGGGTGAAGCAAGAAGATGAGTCCACTTGAGTCGGAACTTTCATACTTAGCCAAATTCACAAAATCACACTCAACAAAATGAGTTCCCATTTACAATGAATGGGGTCTTGTTTAGCTTTGGGGTCCCAATCCTAAAATTTTAGAAATGGGGTCCCGTTTCAAAACAGGATCCCGTTTTGAAAAATATTATTTTTTAAAGAAAACCTTCCATCGATTCATTTATACATTGTGAATTTAAATAAAGGTAAATAAGGTAACGTTTACTAAACGAGATCCCATTTTTAAAATTTTGAATTCAAGCCCACTTTTACTGTTGGCTTTTGGTTTGAAAAGAGGCTTGGGTAGCCGAACCATAGCCTTGGACCTGGTTTGACCTGCAACTTGAAGCCTTTGCTAGTGTTCATACAAAATAAGGACTTTAGACATATATCTGAAGACATTTTCATAGGAATATTTTGACAAAATAAAAACCCATTATATATCAGACTATGTAGATTCCAAATATGTAATTGTTTTAAAAATTTGATCAATATTTCTATTTTTCATTGAATTTCCACTGAAATAGGTCCATAAACTAAAGATAACAGGCTATTTTGTTATTTTAATAAAAATTTTATTGAAAGTTTCTCGCAAAAAAAATTATATGAAATCAAACTATAGATAATTTTTTACACTAATTTTTTTTTTTTGAAAAAATCATATATGTTTTGGTCAAGTTATGCTTGCCGTACATGAGAAATTTTAAAAACAAAAATTATGCCTAATAAAAAATTAATAAAAAAAATATATTCAACAAAAAATTACAAATAATAGTGTCATCAATCTTAACTGTGTTACATACCATTTCCCAAAAGGATTGAGAGAAATATTTTCATTTAGGTCAATTTTCGCTTGCTGTACACGGGCATAGTATGGTCCTAAAATAGTGACTTTTAAAATGTGGGTTTTAGTAATGCCTATTGAAAATAAAATTTTATCATCTGGGTATTACAAAAAATTACATATTTGGAAATTAGACTTTGAGTAATACAACTACTATTGCTGAATTGTTTTAAGATTCAATCTCTAAGTGCTTCAAATATTCATCTCGAATAGATGAATTTGAAAAAATAGGAAAAATAGTTCCACTTTTTGGCCAAAAAGTGGACTCAACTTCTTGCTGGCACCCCTTTTCTCTACTATTTTTTATTATTCCTAACATATACATTGTCAAGATATTGTATGTAGGAGTGTGAAACATAATTTTAACCGATGCATCTAGTTTAATTGACTGGAAGCAGTGTTAATAGAATGAACATGTAAACAAGAAAGAGTTCTTGAACATGTTATGAAGATTTGTGGATCAGTGATGAAATTCGTTATGGCTAAATGATTGGTGATTATTTTTATTAAGATAGAAGTTAGTTATGTGATATATGGGAATTATTTGATAACACATTGATCGAGGTATACATTTGAGAAAGTTTTTTTTTTTTGGTCAAAATAGGTTTTTGAAATGGCTCAACTACTAAGATAAAATTGATGAGAAAGCCAACGCGATCATAGGAAAATATTTTTTAAGTGTCTAGATAAATTATATCTTACCTAGAGTGATTTGAATCATTCATATCTTAGATCTAGGGTTTTTTGTAAGCCGGTGGAGGTAATTCTATATAATAGAATAGTTGAAGAACAACAAAGAGAGAGAGAGAGAGAGAGAGAGAGAGAGAGAGAGAGAGAGAGAGAGAGAGTTGANTGAAGAAAAAAAAAGAGAGAGAGAGAGAGAGAGAGAGAGAGAGAGAGAGAGAGAGAGAGAGAGAGTTGATTGTGAATTGCAAAAGGATTTGTAGATAGAGAAAGAAAAGGAATAAAGTGTGATCAATTTGAGGGAGAGCATACAATATGGTGATGTATTTCAAAGCTTAAAAGGATCAAATCATGCAGATGTAGTGCAGTTTTAATAAATCATTTTCATCTGTTGCTTTCTAATCATTGTAACATTAAAATCCCTTAACATGGTAGATCCTAACATATCTTTAATGTAAATCCTATAAAAAGGTGACACATTATCTTGTGTTTAAATTAATCTAACAAGGCTACTCCTAACATGGTAAATATCCTAATAGGTCTTAGGAAAATCCCTTAATAGGGTAACACCTAACAGTATTTTGTATACCTTTAACACTTTTCACAGGGCATATTCTAGAAGAGTACATTTTTGCAGATTTCATCTCACACCATGGTTTTTTCCCAGTTGGGTTTTCATGTGATAAATATGGTGTTTACATTGTGTAATTTATTACTTATGGATGTATGCATTGAAGTTTCCTTATGTTAGTTACATGTTGTGGTGCATGAAGTTTAAAGAAGTTGAATTGGTGAATTTGTGTGGATTACTAATTCAACCCTTTCCTCTCAGTAATTAGACCCATATTAATAGTCATGTGCATGGCCAACCTATTTTAAGGATCATGTTTCATGTCCCACTCATTGGATAAAGATCGTTATGATTTTGTGTCTTTACCTATCTGTGCAATAGGTTTTTCTTTTCATTGGGAAATATAATCTTTCTTGGTTGACCTGATGTTTACTAAGGCCTTATATACTCATGTAATTTTTACAATCAAACATAGGAGAGAGATATAATAGATTAGTAGCTTAGAATTTGTAGTATTCTAATCAATAGATCAAACGAAAGAAAGTTTCTATAGAATGTTCATGTAGTTGTTGTTGATCATAGATGGTATAAAAGATAACCTACAGAAGGTTGTAATCAGGCCTGTAAGCCTAGATGTATCACTGTTTGCAATTTTTCTTGTAAATATGATTGTATGATAATAAGAAGGTCGATCTTGCATTCATTTCCTCTTGTTTCCTTTTGCTTATGTTGTGTGTCTCTTCCTGCAAGGATTGGTCAGACTAAGTGAGTTCCCATTGTCCTTGGCTGCATCACAATTCCACTACCAAATATCAAATTTATGATGTCACATTACTTCATATCAACCCTAGATGATGACATTCAAGTTGTTAGCATGTTTTTTTTAGACTATTTGTTAGAGTTATTCTATCCATTACCAGATTTGTGTAAAGTTTTACATCATTATATCAAATGACCATCTCCCAAATGGAAGTAGGTGTTCTTGTCATTATTATTTCCAATATTCAACTCCAATCAAATCATTATTATGAATTTAAAAAGTGCAAAAAATTATAGAGAAGAACATAAACACATAACAATCAAAATTTACATGGAAAAACTAGGTAAAATTATACTAGGAAAAAATCGACAGGAAAATATCTTTCAATATTATTTTTTGGAATCTTCAAAGTTACAAAAATCTTAAAAATGTACTTCAAATCATGACTTCAAGTTGTATATAACAACCAAGTTGAAAAATCCTAATTGTAGACTAATTACTAAATTTAGTAAGTATGATTCGTACAAATACATGTTCAACAGATGTCAACATTACTATTTATAGTAATTCACGAAACAAACTTACTATTTATAGTAAGGCACCTAATAAAAACATTCTATTTATAGTAAGTCTTGAAATAATTGTGCCTCCATGATGACACATCTAGTGGTAATCCATGATGACTCAACCACAACTATTGGTAATCCATGATGACTTTACACCAACAATCATGTCTCATCAACTAGCAAGTTGGAATGTTTGTCAACATCCAAGTTTGTCTCTCTATACAAATGATTGATTGTGAATTCGTCAAAGAGGTTCAAAATCTCCACCGATGCTCCAAGATTATAGATAGAAGTCGATCCCTTCCTTATTTTGTTTACTACCAATGTTGAGTGATCTTCAATTTATATCACAAAGAATTCAATATCTCTAAAAAATATAAGCACATGTATGAGAGCCATTAGTTTTTCCACGTTATTAGTGTCCTCTTCCATTGGGACTACCAGTCTACCCACAACCTCACCATCCCATAGTGTGATAATACAACTAGCTCCAAATGGATTGGGGTTTCCTCAAGATTCCCTATCAAAGTTTAGTTTATATCATCTAATCTTGAGAGGTTTTCATTTTGAATGCGCCCTTGCTTATTTTGTCTTGCTACCTCCCATTCTAATAAATGGTGGAATCTTTCAACCATTCAATTTAAATATCATTTTTCCATCCCACTCAACATATATACTTTCCTTTGGATGAACAACAATTAAACTATTAGTTGTTTCAACAATTGTAACTTTTACTTTATTCAAGAAGGATTTAATCACCATATATAAGTTATCTTTAAAAAATATTTTGTTTCTTTATTTACAAAATTCCTAGATGATTCAGGAGAGGTAGATAATCCATAGACATCCAAAAAAATCCAAAACTATCTTGATTGATCAACATTTGAACGTGCTCATAATATCATTGGGAAATTTGTTACTCATCCAAGTTTTACACATAACCACTACCAACATTTCTATGAAAAGGGGTAGCCCAATAAAAAGTGGTTCTCCCTTGTAACATACAAAACTTATTCCAACACATTTGCATTGGAATATTAGATCTACCTTGGTGGTTTTCCCTTGTAACCAATCTATATACATATTTAGCATTAAATCGACCTTTCTTTGATACTACTCAAATGTGTTTGTCTGCACCCTAATGCAGAGTGGGCAATAGGAAGCCTCCAAAAGACTCAAAAGGGAAATACACCCTTCAATACCCAACTCAAAAGGAAAAATTTCCCAACACCTATCACAAGTGCAGGAAGGAGTTGGTCCAAGGTTATCACAACCCAATACCCCAAGGGCATTCTAGTCACTAGGTCTCACCAAGTCTAAAACACCAACTACCAAGGTTGGCTCTTAAGCACTTTAACCCAAATTATAAAAAATACACCATGAAGTGACTCTAAGGACCAGGGGTGACCTATACTCAGAGGTATGGTCTATTTAGGTCCCTAGTAACAAGATCGAATGGTTCTTTCCATCCTTTGCAAGTTATGAGACATAGTTGCTTCACAAATCCACTTCTAGGCTTGTAGCCTTTTCTCGAAGGATTTTTGCTCTTAAATAAAATACTTATACATAACCCCTTGAAATAATTAGGGATTCAGACACCCTTTTTAGCCTAAGGTCTTAGAATAAAGCACCAAAACATGAAGGTGAAGGAAAGACATGAAAACACACAAAAGTGCTTCTGCAAATAGGGCTAATTAGGCCTGTACTTACACTACAAGTACTCCTTCCTTGCATCCAATTACCAAAAAAATACTTGGATCATGTGAGGGCTTGTTTAAGGGTTATCTACCCTAATTTAGGGCTCTTGGTGAATCCCCAAACATAAGTTATGTTGACTGTCTTCATTCAGTGAATGGTGCACACATGGGTATGTACACCTAGGGCATCATGGCAAACCCATCTCCCTAAATTTTTACAAACCTATCTTGAATAGTATTGAAGAATATAACTAAAACATTATTTTCACCAAGGGTCATTGAATTTCCATGGTGGAAATTAGAAATATACTCAATTCTTTGTGAACCTGATTTAGGGCCTACAAGCTAGGCAGTGAAATTGAAAATTCAGTAACTTACAAAGTATGAGTGATCAAGACATGAGACCAAGTGAAAATGGAAGAAGAATCACATGACCAACTTTTGGTATCATACTTTCATGTACTTCTATCCATACCAATCCGTACTAATCAACTATCCACTGGATTTTTAGAGAAATGGTTATTCTTTATTGATTTTCAATGCCAAAATTACATCATCATCCTACCACCCACCTAAAAGGGATTATGTAGGAATTCCCAATGGTTAAATCACATTTTTGAACCAACTATCCATTTGGGAATGAGTTTTACAAATATTGACAAAAGGTTTCAATGTTGCTCAAAAGTTGCTTGACAACTTTTTGAGCAATTTTGCAATATTTTGCAATGTAGGTGACCAAACTTGGTCCAAACCATGATTTGGTGATCCCTAAAGGATCAAAACATTAAAAACATGAAAATGACTTATATTTTAGGTTTTGGACAATATTTGACCAATAGTTGACCAAGGGCTCTTAAAATGCCAATCTTGGAACTATGGTCTTACAAAAGATGTCCAATGAGTAACCTATGATTCTAACATGACTAGAGGCCATAGGACCTTGATGGAAAACCTAAGTGCCAAAGGAAACACTTAGTTCATTTAGGGTGCTCCCACACCATACTCCTCATGAGATTTTGAACTCAAGTTCCCACTTAAGGTTAATTGATCAACAATGGTTCCATGTTGTTTGATTTGTTCCTCTGTCATCCAGGTAGCATCTATGTTAGGGAGTCCTTTCCATTTCACTAAATATTGCATGTACTTATTCTTCCTTGTTTGCTTCAGTACTTTGGATTCAAGAATTGTGTCTAACTCCATTGGTTTTCTTTGTGGGAGATATGTCACATAGTCTCCATCATCCTCATTCTATGGACCCTGCACATTAGTAACATCTAAAACACACTTGTAAGAGGTGAGGTCTGCAACATTAAATATAGGAGAAATTAGTAAAATAGGAGGCAAATAAATTTCATAGACATTTTCACCCATCTTGTTGAGAATGGTGCATGGTCCAACTTTCTTCATGTGTAGGTTTGAGTATTTTCCTTTAGGTAGTCTCTCCTTCCTTAGGTATGCCCATACCTTATCTCCAATCTTGAAATGAATCTCTCTCCTTCTCTTATCTGCCTGTGCTTTATATTTCATGGTGGACTGTTGTAGTGTGTCTTTCAATTATGTCTGCACTTTAAAGGTTAGTTTGGCCAATTCTTCTCCTTGTACACTAACTCTGAAATCAGAAGGTAATTCCACCAAGTCTAATGGACCTTTTGGGTGAAGTCCATACATAGTTTGGAATGGTGTCTTTCCAGTAGATATGTTCATTGAATCATTAAATGCAAACTCGGCTTGAGGTAAGATCATGTCCCAACTATGGGAGTGTTTTTTGGTTAGACATCTTAGGAGGTTGCCAAGTGACCTGTTTACTACTTCAATTTTCCCATCAGTCTATGGGTGATAGGCAGAGCTATAGGTCAGATTGGTGCCAAGCATTTTGAAAAGATTCCTCCAAAAATGTCCTTGAAATTTGACATCTTGGTCTGAAACTATTGTCTGAGGTAAGCCATGGATTCTAACTACCTCTTTGAAGAAGAGATGTGCTATGTGAGATGCATCATTTGTGCTTTTACAGGGAACAAACTGGAGCATTTTACTGAATCTATCCACTATGGAAAACACACTATCATGACCCTGTTTGGTTCTAGGTAAACCCATTACAAAATCCATTGAAATTGATTCCCATGGCCTAGTGGGAATTGGTAGGGGCTGGTATAGTCCTTGGTTAGTGGATACACCCTTCGCTTGTTGAAAAATAGTACAAGATTCTACAAACTTCTTAACTTCATTTCCCATTCTTGGCCAAAAATAACTTATTTTTACTAGATCTATGGTTTTATCTATCCCAAAATGACCTCCTAGGCCACCAGAGTGTTTTTCCTTAATAATATTTGTTTTCATGGAACATTTAGGTATGCATAATTGAGCTCCTTTAAAAAAAGGTCTATTCTGAATTAGAAAATCAAAAAAATTAGTATGATATTTGCCTATCAACTTAGTGCATACCTCAAAAAATTCTCCAAAATCTGGATCATCTGCATATAGATTTTTTAGGGAGTCAATCCCCACACTCGGAAGTTGTAGTTCTTCAACCAATCCAACCCTTCTTCTTAGGGCATCAACCACTTTGTTTTCTACCCCCTTTTTGTGCTTTATATTGAATGTATAAGCCTGCAACTGATCCATCTATTTGATGTGTTTGACTCCAAGTTTTTCCTGATTGTTTAAGAAACTCAATGCATGGTTATCAGTATAGAAAATAAATTATTTTGGGAGTAAGTAATGTCTCCATTTTTTCAGGGCTTGTACCATTGCATAGAGTTCTAAATCATATGTGGAATATCTTTTCTTTTCATCATTTTATTTTTCAGAGAAAAATACTATAGCCTTACCTTCTTGGCTCAAGACTACACCTATTGCCAAGTTGCTTGCATCTGTTTCAATAGTAAATACCTTATTGAAGTCAGGGAGCACTAGGATTGGGTATTTGGCCACTCTATTCTTTAGATATTGGAATGCATCTTCAACTTCTTTAGTCCATTCAAACCTGGTCTTTTTGCCACTCTTTATAGTGTCCAACATAGGAGCACACACATGACTAAATTTTTAAATAAAATTTCTATAAAAATTTAAAAGGCCATGGAAACTTCTAACGTCACCTTGCTTCTTTGGTGGAGGCTAGTTGAAAATTTATTAAATCTTCTCAGGGTCCATCTTTAGGGTGCCTTGTGAGATGAAAAACCCTAGGAACACAAGTTCTTTATTCATAAACATACACTTTTCCAAGTTAATCACTAACTTGTGCTGATGGAGTCTCCTCAAAACTTGCTCCACATGATCAAGATGTTCTATGCTATGATTGTAAATCAGAATGTCATCCAAATATATGACTGCAAACTTGCCAATAAAATCAATGAAGATCTCATTCATGAGCCTCATGAATGTACTAGGGGCATTTCTCAAACCAAATGGCATAACAAGCCATTCAAACAGTGCCTCAGTTGTTTTAAACACTATCTTCCATTCATCACCAGGCTTTATCCTGATTTGGTGATATCTTGATTTTAAATCAATCTTGGTGAAGTAACATGCACTTCCCAATTGATCCAGTAAGTTCTCCATTCTTGGGACGGGAAATCTGTACCTTATGGTGATCTTGTTGATGGCCCTACTATCTATACATAACCTCCACTTTCCATCCTTTTTAGGGGCTAAAACTAATAGGACAACACATGGACTAAGACTTTTCTGAATCAGTCCCTTTCTAACAATTCACGACTTGCCTTGCAATCTCTGTGTTGGTTGTATTCCCAATTCTGGTGTTTACCCTAAATTTTTTTGATATCTTCATGACTAAGAAGTGCACAAATTTCAAAAATGTGTCCAAAGCTACAAGGTCCTAGAGAAAGTTCCATGTTTTTAGGTCAAAATCTAGAGATATGGTAAAAAACCCTATCTTAGGTTCCATTATATGCAAAAGTGTCAAAAAACCCTAGATAAGTTAATCAGGTTTATATTTTTGAGTTACCTTTTGGAAGCCTAAGTCATGAAATAAGTCATGTGCTTTTTAAGACTAGTCACGTAGTCTCTTAATGTTAAATGAATATTCCATTTTATAAGGAGACTTAGCGATTCAGTTTAGTTGAGATGTCTCTAAAAAGAAAAGAATATACCTTATAAATCATGAGACATAGCGATAAGCCTTTGTCGCGAAGTCTCCCAATGGAGAAAATATGATCTGGCAACATGGAGACAAAAGGTTAAGTCGTGATGTCACGCAATATATCCTACAGTCAGTAGATTATCACAAGACTTAGCGATTCTTTCAGTCACGGAGTCTCCAAATTAGAACACAATTAATGATAAGTTAAAAAGCTTTAGTCGCCATGTCTCCAGATAAAAGGTCAGTTAAGTAAAAGGTTTAGAGACTTGGTGAAAAACTGTAGATTAAAATGAAATATATGGTGGTCAGGTAGTCGCTGGTCAAATTTGATAAGTCAGCATCCTTTCAGCGACTCAGAGACAAACAAGTAAAGATGAGACATGTGTCCAAAATGAATAAAGAAAAAAGCATCAGTCGCATGGTCTCCAAATGGAAAAGTATTATCTGGTGATTAAGAGACTAAAGATGTAAAGGTATATACTTTACTATGGTCGCGTAGTCTCTAGATGTTTTTGGTTTTCAAGAATGTATTCAACAATTTAGTGGAGCCATCAGATGTAGAATAAGATAAGATCAACGGTAGTCACTGAGTCTAGATATAAAATTTGTACAAAGTAAAAATGTTCTCACGACAATGAGACTGAGCTTTAGTCGCGTAGTCTCCAGATTGATTTTAAAAATGATAAAATAAAGTTTCATAGGATTTGCCACTAAGTCTCCAAAGGAAATATTAAAGAGTAGTTTTATTCAGCGATCAAGTGACTAAGGGTTGTCGCGAGGTCTCATAAAAGAAAAGAAGCATTCAGAGATTTAGAGATCAAAGTTTAATAAATGGAAAAGTAACCATAGTCATGGGGTCTCCAAACAAACTTAGAGTTAGGCTATTCTTCTAGAGACTTGGATTTTTTTAGTCGTGTGATCGCTAGGAGTAAATTATAGTTAAGCCAAGGTAAAGAAAAATCATGCAGTCGCCAGATCTCCAGAAGAAATTAGAGTTAAGAGATTTGATCAGCGACAAGGAGACAATGCGTAGTCGCTAGGTTGCCAGATATGAAGAGTGATAGTTATGACAAGAAAAAAGTAAATGGCAGTTGTTGACATGACAATATGAAGATTTATCGTCGAATAGGAATGCAGAGGATTAATGACTATGTGAAAAAGGTAGCAGAGATGTCCGATAAAGAGCCAATCATATCAAATGTGATTCTGTTCAAGTTTTATAAGGTTTTTTTTCTAAAATGTACTCATTTGAATTTGATTTCCTGTCACATTCATGAGCTACAGCTAGGATTTCAATTAATACCATAGCATGTAAACTTGAAGGTAGAAGTGACTGATTCCTCAATTATGAGTTGAGTACTTTGTGAAATTACCAAAAATGGATGATCTTAGTTTTATTTTCATTTATCATGCATCCAAAATTTCAGAGCGGGAAGTTTGCTAGGTTTTCTGTGTCTAAGAAGAAAGAATTTTTAAGTCAATAAAATCTTTATCAATTTCAAGGTGATTATTTAGTTTTCAGAGTTCTTGAGTTATTTTTCAGTGTACAGAGAAGGGTAAGGTGTTCTGGGAGAAGATTTGTTCCAATATCAGTGAAAATGTGGTGGAGAAGAAGACAGGATGAGTAATGCAGTTAGTGTTGCATCTACCAGTGGGAAGACTGATGATGTGGATGAATATGCTAAGGGAAAGAGGAACTTCTCTGATGAGTTTTTGAAACTATTACCTGGATCTACACAAAACAAGAGGGCAAATGCCAACATATTGACAGATGAGTACTGCAATATCAGAGATGCTTAGACACCAGGGTCTATAGGTTTTTCTCTTTACAATTACTTTTATAAGAATGCTGATAAGGCCATACTAATATCAAACCCTTGGAATAGTGGTTTGGCTAGGTTAATAGTTCCTGATGTTTTCGTAGATGTAGACTTGTTTCTAGGTCTAGCAAACCACTATGACCCCTTGTCAAAGACAATTAAAAAGAGTGATGGTACTACATTATTAATTTTGAATAGGAATTCTTTTATGCAAGCCTTCGGCTTGTATAGTACCATGTCTACTCAAATTAACCTCACAAAGCAAGAGGAAAGATATAGGTTACATCCTGGGATTGCTAGGAATCAATTACAGTAACATATCCTTAAAGAGGTCAGAAACCATATTGTTCCTTTACCAGGAACTACACCTTATTCTTTCAAAGATTTGAATTTTTATATCAAATACATTGCATATGATTTGTGTAAGGTGTTGGGTAGGGATGGAGGAGTTGAGAAGATAAATGTTGGAATTTTGATGATGGTTTTAGATATACAAGATGTGCATTCCAACACCAGCTATGACTACATTCAATATATCATTGACAGGATGCATGAAGGGTTTGTGGCCATACAAAAGAAGGATAAAGATCCCAAATTCTTACACTATTCTATTCTGATGCATCTTTTATTTCATTTTAATTATGGCATCATGGATGTAAACAATTTAAACCTCCAAAGAATTTATTGTGACCGGCCTAATCCTGTCCAATTTTGGATTAAGATATAGAATTTCACTACAAGGGACTATGATTTCTGCAGATTTGAGAATTGGATTGTTTACCCTTTGATGCAGAGCTTGAGTGTCAACAAAACTAGACTTCCAATGAAGGTGTTACAACTGCTGAGACCATGTGAGTATGTTGACAAGTGGGAAGGTGACCACAATTGGGGAGACTTTTATTTAGAGGAGAATTTCACTATGATCAGAGTGTATGGATGCTCACATCCTCCCCATGTCCTACCATATCATGTACCATCAAGAGTTACAGCAATGGAATTTATTTGGCAGATTTTGTTAATTGATAATGAACACTTTGCACCACATAGGAAGGGGACATTAACCCCTAGGCAGTTCAAGATCTTTCAATTTACAATTGGCAAAGGTGCTATTGATTTAGTAAGTAAATGGTTGGAAAGTTGTAAGATGGGAGCAACACTGTATATATATAAATATCGATCCAGAGGGATTCATTATAGGAGCTAAGAAACTCCTAACTCCTACCATACCAAATACATATGTGCATGGTGATTGTGTGGAGGAGGATGCAACTAGGAATATAATTGATGAAGGAGAAGT